>PVKP010034402.1:0-24256 GCA_004027715.1 Plecturocebus donacophilus
TGATATGCAGTTTTGCTCTTGTTGCCCAGGCTGGAGTGTAGTGGTGCAATCCTGGCTCACTGCAACCTTCGCCTCCCAGGTTCAAGTGATTCTCCTGCCTCAGCCTCCTGAGTAACTGGGATTACAGGCACCCACTACCATGCCCAGCTAATTTTTGTATTTTTAGTGGAGATGGGGTTTCACCATGTTGGTCAGTCTGGTCTTGAACTCCTGACCTCAGATGATCTGCCTGCCTCAGCCTCGCAAAGTGCTGGACTTACAGGCGAGAACCACCATGCCTGGCTACACTCCCAAATTTTAAGAAAATTAAAAAAAAAAAATTATATTAGTTGGATGTGGTGGCACGCCTGTATTCCCAGCTACTCAGGAGGCTGAGGTGAGAGGTTAGCTTGAGCGCAGAAGTTCAAGGCTGCAGTGAGCTATGATTGCACCACTGTATTCCAGCCTGGGTGACACAGTGCAACCCTGTCTTTAAAAAGCAAGTAAAAGCAATAAACATCCTGAGTGTGAGACCCGGAGAAAATCTGAGTCAGAGAACGAGGCAAGTTGTGTTTGGACTCCTTACTACAAAAACTAAGACAGAATAAATGTGCTGTCTTAAGCTGCTAATTTTGGGGTAATTTGTTATGCAATAATAGATAACTAGTACATGTCACATCTCTACAAACATGTCTCTACAACACTAGCCACCCCAAAACGTATCCTGGCTGGGTATGGTGGCTTATGCCTATAATCTCAGCACGAGGACTACCTGAAGCCGGGAGTTCAAGACCAGCCTCGGCAACATAGGGCGACCCCGTGTTGTATTTAAAAAACAACAAAAAAAAGAGTTGTGTAGGGGAGGATCTGTTTCCAAGCTCCCTCATGGGACTGTTGGTAGGATTCCATTCCTCACAGGCTCTTGGCCGGCGACCTCTGATCCTGGCGGTATGAGCCTTTCCATAAGGATACTCTCAACATGGCAGCCAGCTTCCCTCAGACGGCGCACAGCACTGACGTCATCGTCTTTCTGTAACCTAAGCTTGGGAAGCACACCCCATTGCTTTTGCTATGTTCTCTTGGCTAGAAGAGGCTCACTGGGTCCTGCCCACATCTCCGAAGAGGCAATGAGTGTGAACATCAGTTGGCAAGGATCTTCGGGAACCATGTTAGAGCTGTCTACCACATCAAGGAAGCCACCGCATAAGCAAAGCCAGGGTTGGGGGAGAGGTCGAGGCTGAAGATATCAGTGGGGTTTAGTGATGGGTCTGGACCAGGTGAGCTGGGAGCCAGTGAGACAGAGAAGGACTGAGCCGGGGTACTCCAACGTTTGGAGGTCAGGAAGATGAGGAGAGGTCAGCAAAGGAGACGGAGCAGAAGGGGCCAGTGCGGCAGGGGAGGGATGGAGACGGAGGCACAGGGGCCGCCGGAGAAACCTGTTGGCAGGAGAGGGGGATCAGCAGTCGAAGGCCACTGCAGGACAGGTAAGCAGAGGCGGAGAACTGACCACCGGCTTGAGCAGTGTGGAGAAGGCCTTGACAAGAGCAGTCCCAGTGGGGTGGAGGAAGTGAAACCCAACTGGATGGGTTCTAGAGAGAACAGGAGACCAGGAAGTGAAGGCAGAGGCAACCATGCTTTGGAAGAGTCTTGGTAGAGAGGATAGCACAACCTTGCGTTTGAGCGTCTTCACCTTTCTCAACTCAAGTAACTCTCGGTTGAGCTGATTCTTGGAACGCTGCTTCTCCCTACACTTCTTCAACACACAGGTTTCCTCAGTGCTGCCCCGTCCACCTCCCACCCCAGCGACCTCAACCGGGATGGTTCAGAACCCAGAAGACGGCCCATGTTTTATATTTTGTGTTTCTGGTACTAGCGAGTCACAACCAGACGAGACATGCCTGTGAGACTGGGGCAGAGACACACACATTAGCTGCCAGTCACTAGCCGGAAGCTCCGGAAATCCAAATCAGCTACCCTTAGAGGATCTGGCTTAGAGGGCTAACAGCGCTAAGCAAAAGCTTATTGCTGACTGCCATCTTGTGGTCATTTGGGGAACTGGCCTAGGTTCAAATCAGGGTCCTGGGAAGGTTGAGTGGATTGTAGGATAGTACCTGGCACCGAGGGTTCAGGAAGAGCGAACGACTCTCATCATGCTCATAGTTTGGAGGAGTATGGCCAAAACAAACAAACATGTCTCTTGACTTCACTCCCAACATTTTTCAAGGGAAAAGGAACTACCCTAAAAGGAGGTGCTTCCTTTTTATCTTGGTGAAAGTAAAACTGAATCAGGGAGCCAAATAAGACTTTCCTGTATGAAGTCAGATGATGAAATGCAAGTCCTGCTTTTGCTACTATGTGACCTTGATCTTATCACTGAAGCCCAGTGAGCCTCAGTTTCATCAAACCATAAAATGGGAGCATTAGGATGAAGACTGCACAAGTGGTGAATGTGAAGAGCTCTCAGGGAAAGCGGCGTTCCTAGTTCAAGGTAGTGGCCTGCCAGCTCTCAACACCGGGGTGTGTCGCTTTTCAATAGTGTCTCTCAACTAGGGGCAATTTTACCTCACCCCCACCCCACCCCAGGGGATATTTGACAATGCCTGAAGATTTTTGGGGGAGTTCTTTTTGGTTTTCAAAGTGTTGAGCCTGTGTTTTTGTTTTTGTTTTGAGATGGAGTCTTGCTCTGTCGCCCAAGCTGGAGTGTAGTGGCGCAATCTCAGCTCACTGCAATCTCCGCCTCCTGGGTTCAAGCAATTCTCCTGCCTCAGCCTCCCGAGTAGCTGGGACTAGAGGCACCTGCCACCACAGCTGGCTAATTTTTGTATTTTTAGTAGAGGCAGGGTTTTGCTATGCTGGCCAGGCTGGTCTTGAACTCCTGACCTCAAGTGAGCCACCCGCCTTGACCTCCCAAAGTGCTAGAATTCCAGGTATGAGCCACCTCACCCAGCCAATCCTGTTTTATTATCATCTGACTTGAAAACTAGATAATCCACCAGCCCAGGAGGGAATGGATGGGCTTAATTCCCTGGAAATATTTTTGATTGTGACAGCATGGGAGACAGGCAGATGCTTCCAGTGAATAGTGGGTAGAGATCAGGGATGTTGCTAAACATTCTACAATGCACAGGACAGCTCCCCACAGGACAGAATTATCCAGTCCAGAATGTCAATGTGCTTCAGCTGAGAAATCCTGGCACTTTATTTATTGTTATTATTTTTTAATTTTCTTTTCTTTTTTTTTTTTTAAATAAAGACGGGGTTTCACCATGTTGGTCAGGGTGGTCTTGAACTCCCGACCTCAGGTGATCCACCCTCCTTGGCCTCCAAAGTGCTTGGATTACAGGCATGAGCCACCACGCCCGGCCTCTGGCACTTTCTTAAATGGGGATTCTTCTTGCTATGTTATTGTGAACCAACACGAGAAATTGCTTTCTGAAAAGTATGAGGGAAGCAGGGTGAGGCATGACTCTAGAAAGGGGTCTTTTCTATGGTTACTGTAGGAGTAAAGTGAATCTTCAGAAGGCTGTGCTCTCCAATAGGGTAGTTTTTTTTTTTTTTTTCTTTTTTGAGATGGAGTTTCACTCTTGTTGGCCAGGCTGGAGTGCAGTGGTGCGATCTCGGTGCACTGCAACCACTGCCTCCTGGCTTCAAGTGATTCTCCTGCCTCAGCCTCTCAAGTAACTGGGATTACAGGCACCCGCCACCATGCGCAGCTAATTTTTGTATTTTTAGTAGAGGTGGGGTTTCACCCTGCTGGCCAGGCTGGTCTCGAACTCCTGTCCTCAAGTGATCTACCCACCTCAGCCTCCCAACGTGCTGGGATTACAGGCGTGAGCCGCTGTGCTGGGCTGATAGGCTAGTCTTGAGCCAACTATACATAGTTATTGAATTGGAAATTGGCCAAAATGGAATAAACTTTAAAATTTGGTTACTGGGTTGTAATAGTCACATTCTTAGTGCTCAGTCGCCACATATGGCTAGTGGCCAGCACAGATAGAGAACATTTCCATCGGCACAGGAAGTTCTGTTGGGCAATACTGCTCCAAAAGACTCAGCAGAACGGGCATCTGTGGGCCAACCCATAAAGGAAAAACTAGAAACTAAGGAAGTGCAGAGGAGAGGGGACTGTGAAAGGCAAAAACAGACACCAGTGAGATGGTTAAGTAAGCACAAGGCCACATATATCATTAACTGCTAAAACAAGTCGCACTACACATCTATACAATAATTGATCCACACAACCCACCCTCTCCCAAGGATCATTCCACAGTGCATAAAACTCAAAAGCCCTAACAAACCAAGCAGCATCAACAGAAGACTGGCAGGGCAGGGAGGGTTCCATTGCTGAGGAGCACCGTTCCCTCCCACCTTTCCCCGCAGGGGTCAGTTTCAGTTCTGGTACAACGTTCTCCGAGGGACAGGTAGTCTTGAGTTCACTGCACTGGTGGAGGAGGGCCTGTGGCGGGCTATCTTGTTCACAGCTGGGGGCTGCTTGTAAAGGTTGTACGCATGCTTGAAGATGAAGGGCAGACAGAAAAAGTGCAGGAGCATGTGTGAGATTTGGAAGATCAAGTACAAGTGACTCAGCGGCTTGAACTGATCTCTGATGATACTGTTGAGGAGCAGGACTACGGAGAAGTTGATGAGCTCATAAGTGATGATCCACATGGCATAGATCAGCAGCCCCGGGAAGATACGATTATAGATACAATAAAGGAGGACGCAGCTGACAACGATGGTGGTGAGGGAGAGGCCAGCGCTGATCTTAGCCCTGTGGAACAGGGTCCAAGTGACCAGCTTCAACTTTGAGTCCATGTAGATGTTGAACTTGTGCTCAGAGCCAATGTGTGTGATCTGATTCAGGTCAAAGATGAAGAACTGGATGGTGTTGAGGACGGAGAAGATGCCCGCCACGAGGCAGACCGTCCTGGCATTCATTTTGTACTTGTTTTACCAGAGCACCTCCTGCAGGAAGAAAAGCACGCAGACACGTGACCAGGCGGCAGCGCTAGCCTTAGATATAAATAGGAGAGGTAACGGCAATGATGGTGTGTGGACAGGCAATGGGCTGGAAGTTAAGGGAGATGGAGTCTGGCCCCTGCTCTGACCTAACTAGCTACATGTGACCACATCACTGGGAAATGGGTGTATCACTGTCCTGGGACTCTCCTAAGTACCTTCTAGTTCTGCTGTTCCAGAGCTTTGCTTTAAAGTGCCAGAGAGTGCTCCTCTTGTTGATGTAGGTTTGTGGGAACTCAGAGGCTCCTGTGTTGGGAATAAGGATGGTACAAACTCCATCTGGGGAGTTTGCTTCTCTGAAGTCAGAAAACTCATGGCTCCTCAAAGGCTTGGAATCGTCCCTGACATCCCCTGGCCCCGCTACTCTTTCCTTCCAAGCCCTTAGAAATTTCCCTGCTTCGCTCCCTGGGCATGGCCCAGCCTTGTCCCAAGTCACAGGGTTTAGCCAGCAGGAGTGGAATGGGTGGAGGTTTATGGATCCAGGCAAGACTTACTGTATTCTCTGCCCGGGGCCAAGTGCCTTAACGCTAAGCCACCGTTGTGCTGGTGAAGGCTCAGCAGGCAGACCTCCAGCTGCAACCTAGGTTAGACCTGAACTCGAGAGGTCAGCTCAAGGTAAGAGGCGGGAACCTGGTGCCCAGGCAGACCCTGCTGAGGGCATGTTGATAACAGAGGGCCCAAGGCTGGGATAGGCTGGGCCCCAGCACAGACCTTCCTCCACCACCTGAATCTCCTTCTTACTGGCTCCCAATTCAGAGGACTCCCGAGCAAACCTCTTTCCTCTTCATTCACCACACTGGCGAGCTACCTCTTTTGTGGGGCAAAGGAAGGGGCACAATTACACGTGAGGAGAACACAGGGCTGTCCTCTGGCCGACCAATTTCCAATGGGGGACAGCTTGTTGGAAGCTTCCTTCCTTCCTTCCCTCCCTCCCTTCTCTTTCTCATTCTTCCTTTCTTTCTCTCTCTTTCTTTCTCTCTCTCTCTCTCTCTCTCTGTCTCTCTGTCTCTCTCTCTCTCTCCTCTATCTCATCTCGCTCTGTCACCAGGCTGGAGTGCAGTGGTGTGATCTTGGCTCACTGCAACCTCCGCCTCCCAGGTTCAAGCAATTCTCTTGCCTCGGCCTCCCAAGTAGCTGTGATTACAGGCGTGTACCATCATGCCCAGCTATTTTTTTTATTTTTAGAAGAGATGGGTTTCACCATGTTGGCCACGCTGGTCTTGACCTCCTAACCTCAAGTAATCTGTCCACCTCAGCCTCCCAAAGTGCTGGGATTACACTCATGAGCCACCATGGCCGGCCATCTCCAGAAGTTTTTCATCATGCCCATCAAGACCCGGTATCCATTAAATATCAACTAACTCCCCATTCCCCTCTTCCTCTGGTCCCAGCTAACCATTTTTCTTGCTGTCTTATGAATTTGACTGCTCTAGGTGCCTCATATAAGTGGAATCATACAACATTTGTCCTTTGGTATCTGGCTTACTTCACCTAGCATAATGTTTTCCAGATTCATCTCAAATTTCTTCTACTTTATTTCCCCACCATCCTCCCAACCGTGTGTGTCTCCAGATCTCCAGATACACAAACCTCTCAGTGCTCCCTAGAACCTGGAGGGGCCCAGGAGGGAGACAGTGTGTCGTCTGGTGGATAGCTGCGCTGATGCTTCCCCGTCTGCACAACAAAACCTCACCTCTGCCCGGTTCACAGGGCAGCTTCCAGAGCAGCCACTACCCGTGAGGTATTTGCCTGAATTGTCCAAAAATAGAGCCCTGAACCACAGTTTTATTCCTTTGTTCTATGTCCATGTTGCAAGTTTCAAGGAAATGTCTCTATAAACGCCACTGGTTCCACAGCTCTGCTGCCCCAGCCTTGGTCCCCCACCCTTGGCACCTCTCTCCTGGGTCACTGTAATAATGACCTGACTTCTCTTCCTGCCGCTGCCTCTGGTGCATTCTATTCATTCAACACTCACACAGCAAACATCTATTGAGTATCTCTTAGGTGCTGGGGGCTGAGCTTGGTACTGGAGATAGACAGGTAAATATGCTAGCGTGGAAGCTGGACAAATTAAAAAACAAATAAAAAATTTTTTTTGAATTAAGAAAAAAGAAAACTCAAGGTGGGCGGATCACAAGGTCAGGAGTTCAAGACCAGCCTGGCCAACATGGTGAAACCCCATCTCTACTAAAAACACAAAAATTAGCTGGGCACAGTGGCATGTCTGTAGTCTCAGGTACTCGGGAGGCTGAGGCAGGAGAACCGCTTGAACCCAGGAGGCAGAGGTGGCAGTGAGCCGAGATCACACCACTACACTCCAGCCTGGGCTACAGAGCAAGACTCCATCTCAAAAAAAAAAAAAAAAGGAAAAAGGAAAACAGGAAACTTACAGTGCAGTGTGATAAATGTGGTAAAGTGGCTCAGTGTTGTCAAGATTTAACAATGAGAGAGATGAAAATCTTTGCATGAGAAGCAGGGGAGGCTTTCTGGAGGTGGCAGTAGCTGAGCTTGGGTCTTTTTGTTTTGTTTTGTTTTTTGTTGTTGTTTATTTTTTAGCCTTTTTCTTAGCTGAGCTTGGGTCTTAAAGGACAGGGACATTAACTAGGCAGAAAAAGGAAGGCCTTCACCCCCAGCAAAGGGACAACATCCAGGTAGGCACAGGGACAGGCAAAAGCCATTTTAGAAACAGCAAGTTTGGCGTGCCTTGAGCAGAGGGGAGGGCTGTATAGCTTGGCAGGGGCCGGATCAGGAAGGATCCTTACCCACTACCAGCCATGTGGATGTTTCTCTGAAAGGCAAAGGAGAGGGTCTGCAGGGTGTGTGTGTGTGTGTGTGTGTGTGTGTGTGTCTGTGAGAGAGAGAGAGAGAGAGAGAGAGGCAGGCAAGCAGACATAACCAGATTTACAGTTTATTTATATGTATTTATTTTTGAGGCAAGGTCTCACTCTGTTGCCCAGGCTGGAGTGCAGTGGCACAGCGACGACTCACTGTAACCTCTGCCACCCGAGTTTAAGCGATTCTTCTGCCTCAGCCTCCCAAGTAGCTGGAATTACAGGTGCCCGCCACCACGCCCACCTCATTTTTGTAGTTTTAGTAGAGAAGGGGGTCTCACCATGTTGGCCAGGCTGGTCTTGAACTCCTGACCTCCACTGGTCTGCCCAATTTGGCCTCCAAAACTGTTCGGATTCCAGGCGTGAGCCACTGCGCCTGGCCATATTTGCATTTTAGAAAAATCTTTCTTGCTGCTTTGAGGGCCGTGGGTCAGAAAAGGAGCAAAGGTGGAGGTAGGCAGAGCAGTTGAGAGGCTATGGAAGGAAATGAGGTGAAGCAAGGCAGCAGAGGGATGTTGGGGGACAGATTTGGGATCCGGGGCTGTGGGAGAAGGAGTCTGGATGAGCACCTGGATGGAAGACAGCCCATCCCCCGAGGTGAGGAGCACAGGGGCAGGAGTGCACTTAGGATGGGAGTGGGGAAGACAGTGATAAGGACAGCTCGGCAAATGGTAACTGCTGTGGTTTGACTGTTTGTCCCTCCAACATTCATGTTAAAACTTAATCCCTAATGCAACAGCATTAAAATATGGGGCCTTGAGGAGGTGATTAAATCATAAGAGCAGAGCCCTCATGAATGGAATAAGCGACCTTATAAGGGGACAGGAGGGAACCAGCTAGTTTCTTTTGCTTCTCCATCCCTTCTGCTGTGTAAGGACAGTTCTGCCTCTGGAGGACACAGAAACAAGGCACCATCTTGGAAGCAGAGTGAGCAGGCCCTTACCAAACCGTGTGGTCACCTCAGAGAGAGGCCAAGTCAGGCTTCCAACAAGCTGTCCCCCACTGGAAATTGGTCGGCCAGAGGACAGCCCTGTGTTCTCCTCACGTGTGATTGTGCCCCTTCCTTTGCCCCATACACAAGTAGCTCGCCAGTGTGGTGAATGAAGAGGAGAGAGGTTTGCTCGGGAGTCCTCTGAATTGGGAGCCAGTAAGAAGGAGATTCAGGCTATGGAGCAAGGTCTGTGCTGGGGCCCAGCCTATCCCAGCCTTGGGCCCTCTGTTATCAACATGCCCTCAGCAGGGTCTGCCTGGGCACCAGGTTCCCGCCCCCTGCCTTGAGCTGACCTCTAGAGTTCATGTTGATTCTCACTTTTAAAAATCAGATCATTGATTTTCTTGAATAGATACTTCACTTGCTGTACGCCATTGGGGACATTTCCAGAGGCCTTACAGGTTTGTTTGTTTTAAAAATAGTTTTCACCAGTTTCACTGGGGAGCAGTTCCATGGACTTCCTTGTACTGTCATATTGGGAGTTGAACCTCCTATAATGTTCGGTGACATAAATTTAGCTTTTTAAAAGATGCCATGTATGTCCATTGAAATGGACATAAATTTGGATGGGTGAAGAAAGGAGAAGGGCAATAGGGAGAGAAGTTTTATCATTTACCTCAGCATGACTATTAGCATCCCTATTTTAATCTAAAGAAAGCAAAGACTAAGGATCAAAGATTGGTGAGTCCCGATTGCTGAGATGTTATAGTCCATCATGATCGATCTGTGGAATATTATCTGTCTCTTTGTCATATATTAAAATGATAACCATCTTTCAAGACATATCAAATCCTATCACTTTAGTGAAGCCATTTGTGATCACTGCAGTCCATGCAGACTTCTTCCCCACTCTGGTCCTTTAAAAAAACTCCTCTAGCAATTGTAGTTTCTTTCACTTACCTTTGCACTCACAAATAGAATGTTTTAAATGTCCCTTCTTTGAGAAGGAAAAAATATGAAATTAGACTTTCAAATCTCTCTTTGAGAAGACAATTCTGGATTACAGAATTACTATAAATCTATCATTATTATTATTATTATTATTACTTTTTTTTTTTTAAGATGGAGTTTCACCATGATGGCCAGGCTGGTCTTGAACTCCTGACCTTAGGTGATCCACCCACCTCGGCCTCCCAGAGTGCTAGAATTACAGGCGTGAGCCACTGCACCCGGCTAAATCAATTATTTACATACATTTTATTTATCTGAGTACTCCACAGTGTAGATTGTTTGCTCCAAAATATTTACAACACCTTGTCGGGTATAGTACCCCTAACTTCCCTAGTTGGGCCAAAGTCAAACATTCTCATTCATATTGCAGTGTGCTATATTTTATTCCTTCTCTTGAGTTTTTAGTCACTTGAAGTTTCTTGATATCCATTGACCAAGTAGATAAAAATCTATCAAAAGTAGAGTGAGCTGTCTTTATCTTTTAAAAAATAGAATTCCTAAACCCTGGCTTGGATAGATGTCAGTGTTTGTGACACATATTTTGGTATAATTATAGGAAGTCATAAAACATAGTTAGTATAGAAAATAGTAATAGTTAATTAATTTTTCTGCCAAGCATGGTGGCTCATGCCTGTAATCCTAGCACTTTGGGAGGCCGACGTGGTCAGATCGCTTGAGGTCAGGAGTTTGAGACCAGCTTGGTCAACATGGTGAAACCCTGTCCCTACTGAAAATATAAAAAATAGCCAGGCGTGGTGGTGCACACCTGTGATCCGAGCTATCGGAAGGCTGAGGCAGGAGAATTGCTTGAACCTGAGAGGCGGGAGTTGCAGTGAGCTGAGATCATGCCATTGCACTCCAGCCTGGGCAAAAAGAGTAAAATTCCGTCTCTAAATAAATAAATAAATAAAATAATAGCAAACTGATAAATTGGACTTCATTGAAATTAAAAATCTCTGCTCTTCAAAGGACACAGGTAAAAGAATGAAAAGAAAAGGCACAAATTGGAAAATAATATTTACAAATCATATATCTGATAAAATATTTGTGTCCAGGAAATATAATGAACTCTCAAAACTCAACAATAAAAAAACCCAACTAGCCTAATTTTTAGAAATGGGCAAAAGATCTGAACAGATACCTTACCAAAGAAGATATAAGGATGCTGGCTAAGCACATGAAGGATTGCCTGACAATGATACAACACTATATACTATTAGAATAGCTCAGGCTGGGCATGGTGGCTCACGCCTCCAAGCACTTTGGAGGCCAAGGTGGGCGGATCACCTGAGGTCGGGAGTTCAAGACCAGCCTGACCAACATGGTGAAACCCTGTCTTTAAAAAAAATAAAATTAAATTTTTTAAAAAATAGACTAGCTCGTCCAGGCATGGTGGCACATGCCTGTAATCCAAGCACTTTGGCATGCCAAGGCAGGCGGATCACCTAAGGTCAGGAGTTTGAGACCAGGCTGGCCAACATGGTAAAATCCCATCTCTACTAAAAATACAGAAAAACCAACTGGGCATGGTGGCTCACACCTGTAATCCCAGCTACTCCGGAGGCAGAGGTTGCAGTGAGTGGAGATTGCGCTGCTGCACTCCACCCTGGGTAATAGAGTGAGATTCATTCTCAAAAAAAAAAAAAAAAAAAAAGAGTAGACTAGCTTTAATGAAAAATTACTGTTTGTATTAAGTGCTGGTGAAGAGGTAGACAAACTGGAATTTTCATATACTGCCAGTGGAAATATAAAATGGTATAGCCACTCTGGGAAAAAATGCCAGCATCTTAAAAAATTAAAATGATATTTACCTAAGATAAATTAAAGCATAGATCTATTCAAAGTCTTGTATATAAATGTTTATAGTGTTCTTATTCATAATTACTAAAAACTGCAAACTACTAGATGTCCTTCAATGGGCAAATGAATAAACCAGCTGTGGTACATTCCTGCCATGGCATACTACTCAGCAATGAAGAAGAATGAATTATCAATACACAATGCAACATGGATAAATTTCAAAGGCATTATGCTGAGTAAAAGAAGCCAGACTGAAACAGAGTACATGCTGCATTATTCCATTTATGTAAAATTCTACAAAATGCAAACTAATACATAGTGACAGCAAATCAGTGCCTAGTGATGGCAGAGGTGGTGTGGACAGAGACGGGAGTCAGGGATACACGGAAGCTGGAAGGTGATATATATGTTTATGAACTTAATTGTGGTGATGGTTTCACTGGGATACACATAGTCAAAACTTGTTAAATTATATGCTTTAAATATGTGCAGTATTTTATTGTATGTCAATTATACTTTAAGAAAGCTATTAACAAGACAAAAACAATGCAATGTCTAATGTTTGAAGCAGAAATATTCTCAGTTTGTCTTCCATCTCAGTTTAAAGTGCTTCCAGCTGGGCACAGTGGGTGGCTCACACCTGTAATCCCAGTACTTAGGGAGGCTGAGGCAGGTGGATCACCTGAGATCAGGAGTTCAAGACCAGCCTGATCAACATGGTGAAACCCCATCTCTACTAAAAATACAAAAATTAGCCGGGCATGGTGGTCTGTGCCTGTAGGCTGAAACAGGAGAATTGCTTAAACCCTGGAAGTGGAGGTTGCAGTGAGCCGAGGTTGCACCATTGCACTCCAGTCTGGGCAACAGAGCGAGACTCAGTCTCAAAAATAAAAAAAAAAAGTGCCTCAGACAGTCTCTGAACCTGAATCCAAAGTGATGTCTGTTGATTTGTGATAGTGTGTAATTGTATACTGTCTTTTATGATTGGCTAATTGATTTATAAACAATAATTTAGTTTCTTCCACTAGACTACAAAATTCTCATAGTCAGGCTTCATATCTTATACATTTTTGTATACAGTATATACACAATGTTCAGTACAGTGTTCACACTACATTGTACAGCACAGCAGCAGATATAGAAATATATTTAACATGTACCTTTGATTAAGGAAGTGCCTTTCATACTCCTTGACAAATTTGGGAAGGGTGGGGAAACTCAAGACAGAAATTGAAGGACAAATTTTCTCTTTATTTTTATTATTTTTCTTATCTGGAATAAAACAGAAGACATAGTGGGGAATCATAGCACGAACCCACCCCAGGACCAACAGTATCCTTTGTGCTACAAAAATCTGAGGTATAAATACAGATTTGCTTATCCCAGGGTTAAATTAAAGAGTTATGGGTTGAAGGCTAATGAAGATACCAAGAAAAAAGGATTGCCATACTGCAATTCAGCTTCATTTTATTCCACTCATTTGGACCAATAAGGTGGTACTGACCAAATGAGGAAGGTGGAATTCACAGAACGTTTGATAAATCATAATATTCTTTAACCAAACACCTTCAATAAGCAGGATGTTCCAGTTCTGATTATAATGACATTTTCTCTCCACGTTCTCCTGAAAGAGTGACGGTACTACTTGCGGGACTGCTAAGCAAAAGTCAGGGCGGGGGAAGGAAACAGAACTACCGTGGGAACCTGAGAGACCTACCTCTCAGGGAGAAGAAAAGAGCCAACATTATTGCTTATAGTGGTGGACAAAGCTGCTAATTTTTTTTTTTTTTTTTTTTTTGAGACAGAGTCTCACTCTGTCACCCAGGTGCGATATTGGCTCACTGCAACCTCTGCCTCCCAGGTTCAATGTCTCATGTCTCAGCCTCCCAAGTAGCTGGGATTACAGGTGTGTGCCACCACGCCTGACCAAGTTTTGTAATTTTTTTAGTAGAGACAGGTTTTTGCCATGTTGGCCAGGCTGGTCTTGAACTCCTGACCTCAGGTGATCTACCCACCTCGGCCTCCCAAAGTGCTGAGATTCCAGATGTGAGCCCCCAAGCCCAGCAAAAACTGATAATCTTTTATTTCTGCTATGTATATACTCCACCATAGAAATTCGTCTCTTGTATGAAATTAGATTTCCCTGGGTCTGGTTTTTGTAAGTTATATGGGCATAGGTGATGACAAAGAACATCCAAAAACAGTGCAAGAGTGTACGGCACACCAAGCCAAACCAGCGCATGACTTTGACCTCTTCAATGCTGAAGTCAGTGTTGGTGAAGATTTGTATTACGATGTTTACAGCTTCATAGAAAACAATCCAGACAATGTAGATGACCAGGCCCCTGAAGCTCTGGGCATACACTGAGTACAGGAGGAAGCAGCTGATGAAGACGGTGATGAAAGACAGGAAAAGGACGATTTTCCAACTCCAGCAGGCGATGAAGTTAGTTATGATGCCACTTGAACCCTTGTACTTTTGTGTGATCTCAGTGCAATTGCCATTCCCTAGGTACTTCTGCTCGAAGATGAGATACATGTCTACGGCCAGGATGGTGAAGACCCCTGACAACACGGTGCCCATTTTGGCAGTCATTCCACACCACTGCTGCTGTTTCATGCTGAGACCTCCTGTGAAGACAACATGAGGGAGAATTCTAGTTCCTGCCAACATGGTAAATTACCAGGGTTTCTGCCTCCTTCCCCAAATCTACCTTGAAGACATAGAGACAGAAATATGGAAACCAGGAAATTACAGCCTTGGGAAGACAGAGGCTGTTTAAAATGGCTTGGGGGTGGGGAAGAGAGAGGATTCAGTCAAGTTGGTGGCAATGACCAGATAAAATTACAGGAGTGGTTCTCAACCCTGGCTTCACGTTAGAATCACCAAAAGTACCCAAGTCCAGGCCCCACCTCCCAGACCAATCACAACATTCTCTGGGTGGGACACAGACAACAGTATTTTTCAAAACTTCCTAGTAATTTTCATATGCAGCCAGTGTTGGAAAAAACTGAGTTAGAAAAGATGGTTTAAATTATGCTCTTAGGTGGGCACAGTGGCTCATGCCTGTAATCCCAGCATTTTGGGAGGCTGAGGTGTGAGGATTGCTTGAATCCAGCAGTTCAAGACCAGTCTGGGCAATATGGGGTGAAACCCCATGTCTAAAAAAATTAGGTGTGGTGGTGCATGCCTGTAGTTTTAGCTACTTGGGAGGATGAGGTAAGAGGATCACTTGAGTCCAGGAAATCAAGACTGCAGCGAGCCAAGGTCACGTCACTGCACTCTGGCCTGAGTGACAAAAGTAAGACCTTGTATCCAAAAAAAAAATTATGCTGTTAGCTCTCCTAGCATTGCCTTGGGCTATGATTGCTACCCAGATAGTGAAAATTGCCTGTACTTTTTCAGACCTGAATGCAGATGTTTTGGAATATAACCAGGGTAGCACAAGAATCCTGTTGGAGTAGAGTTGATAAAAACAGGAGGACACCAACTGGCTTTGGGCAGTCACTCCTCTACTACATATCAAAATATGGATTACAATGAAAGATGTACTTTAAAGGAAATTTAGAGCTTTAGGATAGACTAGCCTTACAATAGAAAAGAAAATGTAATAATGAGCTAAGTATTCAACTCAAGAAGTCAGAAGGAAAATAAGAACAATACAAAAGTAGGAGGAAGAAAATAAACAGAAGAGTAGAAGTCAATGAAACAGGAAATAAAAGTAGAGGGTCTTCTGACTGGTTAGATTATTTGGGTCCTGACACGAAAAATGCTGGATAAAACAGTTAAAAAATATGAAGCATAAGGCCAGGTGTGGTGGCTCATGCCTGTAATCCCAGCATTTTTGGAGGCTGAGGCAGGTGGATCACCTGAAGTCAGGGGTTCAAGACCAGCCTGGCCAACATGGTGAAATCCCATCTCTACTAAAAATACAAAAATTAGCCGGGTGTGGCAGCACGCGCCTGTAATCCCAGCTACTCGGGAGGCTGAGGCAGGAGAATTGCTTGAACACAGGAGGCTGAGGTTGCAATGAGCCCAGATCACGCCACCACACTGCAGCCTGGGTGACAGAGCGAGACTCTGTCTCAAAATAAATAAATACATAATTAATTAAAAAATAAAGTTTAGAAGTGCTGCCCAAGTGGGAGGAAGTAAATTTTGCTCTGAGGTTATTTGCCACTCTAGGCAAACTTGAATTTAATTATGACAACCATGCAGGGTGAAGAGGAATGAAATCAAAGCTCAGGGTCCACCAAGATGAAGAGTCTTTCCTATATTAGTTGTGAGCACTCCCAAAGGCCTATGATTAGGGAAAAGGTGAATCAGGAGTAAACCTCCCCTGCATGTTTCTACCAGAAAACTCCAAGAAAAGGACATTGTAATCCTAGCTGGCCTTTGTGTGTGTGTGTGTGTGTGTGTGTGTGTGGATTTAAAGCCCAAATTGGATGAAGTATTTTTTTTTTAACTTTAAGTTATAAATCTAGTTTAAAGTAGTCCTGAACTGAAAGTGTGTCTAAGTGCCTGGCAGAAGCAAATTCAAATCCTCTCTGGAGGATTGTACTTTTATGCTGGTCTTCATCCTGTAAGAATCTTCATCAGCAATTTTTCAGGGACAATGACTAGTACAGAGTGAAAAATAACCAAGCACATAAAGAACAAGGCACTGTGAGAACCAGCTGAAACAACAGATAGCAAAACAGAATTGCGGTAATATCTGATTATAAAACAATTATGATTACTAGATTTTTGCATTGTTTAAATTATTTATTTTACTTTTATTATAGTATAATCAATACACAGATATATAATATACATATACACAAGATAAAATTTTACATCTTAACCATTTTTAAGTAGACAGTTTAGTAGTGTTAAGTATATTCATTTTATTGTACAACCCATCTCTGGAACTTTTTCATCTTGCAAAACTGAAACTCTATACCCATTAAGCAAGAAATTCCATTTCCTACTACCCGAGCTACTGGAAACTATCATTCTACTTTCTGTTTCTACTAATTTGACTACTCTGGATATGTCATGTAAGTGGAATCTTTTTTTTTTTTTTGAGATGGAGTCTCATTCTGTCACCCAGGCTGGAGTACAGTGGCATGATCTCAGTTTACTGCAACCTCCACCTCCTGGGTTCAAGCAATTCTCATGCCTTAGCCTCCCAAGTAGCTGAGACTACAGGTGTGCACCACCATACCTGGATCATTTTTGTATTTTTAGTAAGGATGGGGTTTCACCATGTTGGCCAGGCTGGTCTCAAACTCCTGACCTTGTGATCCTCCCACCTCAGCCTCCCAAAGTGCTGGGATTACAGGCATGAGCCACTGCGCCCGGCCAACAATGGTGTTTAACCTGGGAAAGGAGAACAGACCAGGAAATACAGGGAGCAAAAAAATTGCAACATGGTCCTCAAACAGAACAATTTATTAAGGAAATTTGAATTCAAATGCTTTAAGGCAAGTGAACACTGTCCTAATTTTCCTAATTTCTGTAATCTCTAACACTGCTTATTAACTTTATCTTTTTTTTTTGAAATGGGATCTTGCTATGTTACCCAGCCTGGCTCAAACTCCTGGGCTCAAGTGATTCTCTTGCCTTAGCCTCTCAAGTAGCTGGGACCATAGGTGCAACTGACCATACCCAGCCCTAGTATCATCATACTCCTCAACCTCATCCATTTATTTGACTTGCCTAGCTTTCTCTGGAAGGCCTTAGAATTTGAGACTCTTGCTTTAGAAAGCTCTTTATTTCACTTGATAATGCAAATGTGAAACTTTCTGTAACATGGAAACATTAACTTTTTTTTTTCCTGTATTTCTGTTTGTGACTTTTTAAATCTCAGTATTGGGTCATTTTTTTCCCTACAATTTTTTTCATATATATATATATATCAAGATATATACAAAGTCAGTATTAAATTGTTTTAATTTTGCAAATTAAAATATTTACTTCACATGAGGATATCAGTGAAATGAGATAATGATAAAGATAATGATAAAAAAACATTTAGGCCAGGCACAGTGGCTCACGCCTGTAATCCCAGCACTTTGAGAGGCCAAGGCGAGTGGATCACCTGAGGTCAGGAGTTTGAGACCAGTCTGGCCAACATGGCGAAACCCCATCTCTACTAAAAATACAAAATTAGCCGGGCATGGTGGCACATGCCTGTAATCCCAGCTTCTCGGGAGGCGGAGGCAGGAAAATCACTTGAACACAGGAGGTGGAGTTGCAAAGAGCCAAGGTCGTGCCATTGCAGTCCAGCCTGGGCAACAAGAGTGAAACTCCATCTCAAAAAATAATAATAAGGCAAGGTGCGGTAGCTCATACCTGTAATCCCAGCACTTTGGGAAGCCGAGGCAGGTGGATCACCTGAGGTCAGGAGTTTGAGACCAGCCTGACCAATATGGTGAAACTCCATCTTTACTAAAAATACAAAAATTTGCCAGGTATGGTGGCATGTGCCTGTAGTCCTGGATACTCAGGAGGATGAGATAAGATAATTGCTTAAACCCAGGAGGCAGAGGTTGCAGTGAGCCAAGATCACGCCACTGCACACTCCAGCTTGGGCGACAGAATGAGACTTTGTCTCAAAAATAAAAATTATGATAATAATAAACACTTAGTGAAAGCTTACTTTGTGCCAGACACTGTATTAGAGTTTCACAACAGTCTTGAGGATAGTTTTAATCGTATGTATTTATTTCCTTGTTGGTAGTTTCAAGAGGGGGTGTATTTGTATTATTTATGCATTCAGACACCCAGATAAAGATTTTTACCTGTCAGGAGAAGATCTATCCATAGTTACTAATAACTATTCAGAATTTAGCTCCAACTCAACTGAACAGAGTAAGCCCTTGTTCTGTGGGAGGTTGCTCTTCAATGGGACTTTGGAAAATCTGACTCGTCTCCCTAACAACTTTCAGTTCTACTAGTAACTTCATTAGATTCATTTTATTATTTGGCCCATTCGAAGTTACAGCCATCTATAGATTTAATTTCTAGTACTTTTCCTTAATGAGCTGACTCTGCAGTTGGCTGTTGATTTGTTTTCTATTGCTGCCATAACAAATTACCACAAATTGAGTGGCTTAAAACAACACGGAGTTACAATGGGGTCTCAGTTCTGTGTGTCACCAGTCCCAGTTGCCTCAATACTCAACTTGTGGTTTCTCTGCTGCAGGTTTCACAAGGCAGAAATGGAGGTATCCTGGGCTAGCAGACCGTTCTTAGGAGATGCTGGGAAGAATCCCCTTCCAGCCTCCTTCAGGTTGTTGGCTGAATTCAGTTCCTTGCATTTGCAGAACTGAGATCCCCACTTCCTTACAGGCTATTAGCTGAGGGCCGCCCCTGGCTTCTAGAGGCCTCCTTCCAGGCCTGGCTTCTGGGCACTCAGGGCCAGCAGTGGTGCATCAAGTCCTCCTCACACTTGGAATCTCTCTGACTTCTTCTGCCACAATTTGCTGCCTCTAACTGGAGAAAGTTCTCTCCATTTATGGGTTTGTGTGGTTAGATTGGGCCCACTTGGATAATCCAAGATCATCTCTTTACCTTTAGGTTCTTCACATTAATTGCATCTGCAAAGTCCCTTTTGCCATATTCACAGGTGTGATACCAGGGGGCAAAGGTCATAAGGGCTGTTATGGGCTGAATTGTGCCCTCCACAGCAGAGGATTTCAATTCTATATTGACATCCTAACCCCCAACACTGCAGAATGTAACTGTATTTAAAGATAGGGTCTTTAAAGAGATAATTAAAGTTAAAATTAAGTCATCAGTGTCAGACCTAATGTGACATGTTCTTATAAGAAGAGAAGATTAGCCAGGCGCGGTGGCTCACACCTGTAATCCTAGCACTTTGGGAGGCCGAGGCAGGCAGATCACAAGCTCAAGAGATTGAGACCATCCTGGCCAACATGGTGAAACTTTGTCTCTACTAAAAATACAAAAATTAGCTGGGCATCATGGCATGTGCCTGTAGTTCCAGCTACTCAGGAGGCTGAGGCAGGAGAATCACTTGAACTCTGGAGGTGGAGGTTGCAGTGAGTCAAGATCCAGCCATTGCACTCCAGCCTGGTGACAGCGCGAGACTCCGTTTAAAAAAAAAGAGAGAGAGAAGGTTAGGACACAGACACAGAGTGATGACCATGTGAAAACATAGGGAAGTGAGAGTGGCCATCTACAAAATAAGGAAAGAAGCTTCAAAAAAAACAAAAAAACCCCAACCCTACTGACACCTTGATCTCAGGATTCTAGAATTGTGAGAAAATTAATTTCTGTTGTTTAAGCCGCTTCATGGTATGTAGTTACAGCAGCCCTGGCAAACTAATGCAGGGGTCAAAATTCTGCTTAGCACAGTTAAGCAGAACAGACTTTTAATTCTTTGGACCTGGTAAATTGCCTCTCTACAACTGAGCAGTTGGCTTAAAAAATTAAGTTAATTTTTTTGAAAAGGATTTTAACAATGATTTTTCTTTTCAGTGAAAACTAAATAACAACACAAAGATTTTTTGTTGTTATTTCTTAAGTCAGGCTGTGGGATTAAACCAAATCAATTCAAGAACCTAGTTAAATCACTGTCACTAAATTCCATTTAATTTAGTTTATTTTAATTTTTATTTATTTTCTTTTTTGAAATGGAGTCTCACTCTGTCACCCAGGTTGGAGTACAGTGGCATGATCTCTGCTCACTGCAACCTCCACCTCCCAGCCTCAAGCGATTCTCCTGCCTCAGCCTCGAAAGTAGCTGGGATTACAGGTGCAAGCCACCACGCCTGGCTAATTTATTTTTTTGTATTTTTATTTTTAGTAGAGACGGGGTTTCACCATGTTGGCCAGGCTGGTCTTGGACTCCTGACCTCAAGTGATCCACCTGCCTCAGCCTCCCAGAGTACTGGGATTACAGGTGTGAGTGATCGCACCTGGCCTCCGTTTAATTTTTAAGAAATCAACAGAAAACTCATGCTGCCTGGGTGTTTTATCATTTATTTATTTATTTGGAGTCTTGATCTGTTGCCCAGACCAATGTCCTGGAGAGTTTCCCCGAAATTTTCTTGTAGTAGTTTCATAGTTTGAAGTCTTAGATTTAAGTCTTTAATCCATTCTGATTTGATTTTTTTTTTTTTTTTGGAGATGGAGTCTAGCTGTGTCACCCAGGCCGGAATGCAGTGGTGCAGTCTCGGCTCACTGCAATCTTTGCCTCCCGGGTTCAAGTAATTCTCCTGGCTCAGCCTCCCAAGTAGCTGGGATTACAGGAGTGCACCACCACACTCAGCTAATTTTTGTATTTTTAGTAGAGAAAGGATTTCTCCATGTTGGTCAGGCTGGTCTCGAACTCCTGACCTCGTGATTCACCCACCTCAGCCTTCCAAAGTGCTGGGATTACAGGTGCCCAGCTTATCGTGTGTGTGTGTGTGTGTGTGTGTGTGTGTGTGTGTGTGTGTGTGTGTGTAGAGAGATGAGAGATGTACAATTTTTTTTTCAGGAAATGGAACTACTCTGCTCTTGGATTTTCTTCCCACTTTCAGACCATCATTCTTCCTCAGATCTCTGCATCCTAGATCTTCCTGACTGTATAGCAAAAAGAAAGAAAGAAAAAAAATTATAGAATCTGAGTCCCTAGCCCAGACTTACTGAAATCAGAATCTCTGGAGGTGGGGCTCAGGCAAAAATCTCAAGTTGCATGAACCAAATTACCTGCTTTCTTCCTAACTGAAACTGGGCAGCAGAAGGAAAAGTCACCTTATGTGGTATTTTCTTTTTGCTTGTGTAAGTCTTTCGTGGAGGGGCAGAGAGGAGTGAAATGGAATTTATTCTTAACTCTGGGCTAATATATTTGATTAATGGGTACAAAAGGACGCCTTGTTCCAAGAAAGCAGAATTTTCCCAAATTGATGCAAATAGAATTAGAGATCACAGAGTAACATGCTGAAACAGTGAAAGTCAGAACTTTCTACCACAAGGCTCCTGCCCATTATGGATTTTCTATATACTTTTTCCAAACCTCCAAGGATAATCTAGAGTAAAGGGTTTTATACCCTATTAATGGCCAGTTTGACTGGCTCTAAACACTGCTAGGAAATCCTATTACCCTTCTCTGGTTAACTTCCTCTCCTGTTCTCTGTAACAGCTAGTCCAAACCTTTGGTCCCAGATCCACAAACCCCATTTCCATACACACACTCCCTTCCTCCTCTGCCCTGTTATCTCTGTTCCAGAGCCCATGCTCCTGCCCTCCCTGGAACCTTCCATTTATCATTTCAGTTGACCACCCCTTATCTCTTCAAACACCTTCTCCTGACTTCTAAGGCCAAATTCACCTAGTTTTTCTCCCACCTGTCTGGTAACTCTTTCTCAAACTCCTGTATTAGCTTCCTTCTGCTTATTCCTAAAGGCTGGTCTCCCTCAGTGCACAAACCAAGACACCATTCTCACTTTATATTCTCTTCTTTGCTAACCTCACTGTGGTTCCACTGCCATCGACACTGAGAACAAAGGCCGTGTCCACTACGCTGATGACTCCTGATCCAATCTGGTCTTCAGTTCGGAGCTTCAGTCAACATATTCAACTAGAATGCCTCGATTAAGGAACTCTTTTTGGGCTGCTGAAACCAACATGTGCCAAACTCCCACCCCCACCTGCTGTTTGTCCAGTCTTTCTTATTTAAGTAAATGATATGAACACTCTTCTACCCATTTCCCCATGTACCTTCCTCTTGCTCATCCAAAACTCACTAAGTTCTATCAACTCTCCTTCCCACTGATCTCTTGAATCATTATTTTTCTGATCCATCTTAGTCCATTCATGCTACATGACACAATACCACAGACTGGGTAATTTATAAACAACAGAAACTTATTTCTCACAGTTCTGGAGGCTGAGAAGTCCAAGATTAAGGCACCAGCAGGGCTGGCTTTCCCTGCTTTCAGGTGGCATCTTGCTGCTGCAGGCTCACATGGGAGAAGGTGGAAAGGCAAGAGGCAGCTCTCTGAATCCTCTTTCACAAGGGCATTAATCTCATTCACAAAGGTGGAGCCCTCATGACTTAATCATTTCCCAAAGGCTCCACCTCTTACTACCATTACACTGGGATTTAAGTGCCAACATATGAATTTTGGAAGGATGTATACATTCAAACCATAGCACTATCTCCACTGCTGTCATGGTCCAAAAGCCATCACATCTCCTTTGGAAAGTTAACAATACAGATGGTCCCTGACTTACAATGGTTTGACTTAAATTTTTTCTACTTTAGAATGGTGCAAAAGTGATATGCATTCAGTAAAAACAATACTTGGAGTACCCATACAGTCATTCTGTTTTTCACTTTCAGTACAGTAATTCAATAAATTACATGAGATATTCAACATGCTATTATAAAATAGGCTTTGTATTAGATGATTTTGCCCAACTATAGGTTAATGTAAGTGTTCTTAGCACATTTAGGTAAGCTAGGCTAAGTTATGATGCTTTGTACATTAGGTGTATTAAATGCTTTTTTTTCTTTCCTTTTCTTTTTTTTTTTTTGAGGCAGAGTCTCACTCTGTCGCCCAGGCTGGAGTGCAGCGGCATGATCTTGGCTCACTGTAAACTCCACCTCCCAG
Source organism: Plecturocebus donacophilus (assembly GCA_004027715.1). Taxonomy (NCBI): domain Eukaryota; kingdom Metazoa; phylum Chordata; class Mammalia; order Primates; family Pitheciidae; genus Plecturocebus; species Plecturocebus donacophilus. Next base: position 23,182 of record PVKP010034402.1, read on the forward strand.
ATTCAAGTGATTCTTCTGCCTTAGCCTCCTGAGTAGCTGGGATTACAGGCATGCACCACCACACCCAGCTAATGTTTGTATTTTTAGTAGAGGCAGGGTTTCTCCAAGTTGGCCAGGCTGGTCTCAAACTCCTGACCTCACATGATCTGCTCGCCTTGGCCTCCCAAAGTGTTGTGATTACAGGCCTGAGCCACTGAGCCTGGCCACTTAAACGCAGTTTTGGCTTAACAATATTTTCAACTTACGATGGGTTTATTGTGACATAACCTCATCATAAATTGAGGAGTATCTGTGCTTGTGAAGTTGTGATCTTGATATAGCCACTAGTGATGATACAGTTAAGAGTTTGGGAGGAAAGGGAGTGAGTGTGTGTCTAGAGGACAGGAATCCACATCTGGCCGGATGTGGTGGCTTGTGCCTGTAGTCCCAGTTAGGCAGGAGAATTACTTGAACCTGGGAGGCAGAGGTTGCAGTGAGCTGAGATTGTGCCACTGCACCCCAGCCTAGGCAACAGAATGAGACTCCATCTCAAAAAAAGAAAAAAGAAAGAAAGAAAGAAAAGAAAGGAAATATAGAAATATCAGTATACACAAATATTTTTGAGATAAACAGGTAAATAGGAGAGGACATAGAAGAATTGAAAGTGGTTACCTGTGAAAAGTATGAATAGGGACAAGGTTGGAGGAAAAGAGGTATGCTAGTTTTATTATAAGGCTTACATATTGGGAGAGATCCAAGGTGGCCGATCACTAGCGGCTCAGGATCGCAGCTCCCAGTAAAAGCGCAGAGAGCCAGTGGATGCCACAGTTACCAATAAATTTTTGCTGCCCACGGACCAGGACATTCCCAGCGGAGGAGCCCCACGTGTCGCCACTATGACCCTTTTGGCTGGCGCGGCTTTTTTGCCGGCGCCTCGGCTCGGCGGCTCTTGGTGCGGAGTAAACGGGACTGAGTCTCCTTTTGGATGATGTTTGGCGCTCTGGGAAGTCAGAGCAGTCCATCCAGCTGATTGAAAAAGGGACTGAGAAGCCAGACCGGAGACCCCCGGGCAGAAAAGCACCACGAATTTCAACGC
>PVKP010034403.1:0-24242 GCA_004027715.1 Plecturocebus donacophilus
AGCCTGGCTTTTTTTTTTTCTTTTTTTTTTGTATTTTCAGCAGAGACAGGGTTTCACCATGTTGGCCGGGCTGATCTAAAACTTCTGACCTCAAGTAATCCACCTACCTCGGCCTCCCAAAGTACTGGGATTCCAGGTGTGAGCCATCATACATGGCACAGAAAACAGTCTCTTCAGTGAAATTATATAATACAAAAATTTCTTTATAATCTGGCCCTCCAAGACTGCTCTGATTTCATTTCCTATATCCAATCATGGACTCCTCTTCAGCTGCCTCCTTGCTGGTCCTCTGTCATACCAAGCGGACTCCTGCCTTCAGAGGCTTTGTATCTTTCGTTCTCTCTACCTAGAATATCTTCCTTTTTCATAACTGCCTAGTTTGAGCTCCACTTACATTTCCATTAAAAAGGTTTTCATTAAAAAGTCCCTTTTTCAATAACATCTGCTCTCATCATCCTTTCTACCCACTCACCATTTCATATCCTTCATCTCTACTTTATTCTCTCTCCTAAACACTGATCATAATCTAATTATTTACCTTGTCAATCATCTGTCTTACCCATTAGAATATAAACCCAGTAAAGACATACTTTTTGGTCTGTATAGTTCCCTTTCATATTCCAAGTACCTAGAGTAGTGCTTAGGATATAGGAGGCAGATAACAAATATTTGTCGAACAGATGAGTAAGTCCTCATGTCTCACCACTCTCCCCCTAACTCACTGTGCTCTAGACACACTTGTCTTCTCCTTCCTTATCATGCACACCAAACATCCTCTCCCTCAGAGCCTTTGTATTATACTTTCTTCTGCCTAGGATCTCCTTTCAAGGATCTCCAAATGGGTTTTTCCCCCACATTTTACATTTTACATTTTACTCAGATCCATATTCAAATGTTATCTTGTCCAAGAAGCCGTCTCAGGACAAATTATCTAAAATGGCAATTTCATTATTCATATATTTTTCTTATATATTTTTCCTCTATAACCATGGCAGGGGAGAAACTAAGCCACTCAGATCTCTTTCAAAAGAACTTTCTTGGGGAGCAAATTGACTGACAGTCCAAACTGCCTACATTCACCTCTGCATTCTCTGAGGCCATGCCTTCCCCAAACTGTTTGAGCACAGCAGGAATAACACTGTAAGACTATTCCTGATGAGTTAGTATTCCTCTAATAGACAATTTGGACTTAGGAATTACCCATTGACTTAGCTGAAACTTCCTTAAAACTGCTACAATCTGAGATTCTTTCTCCCTAAACCTTCTTCTTCTTCCTCCCATCTCACTGGCTTTGGAGTCGCCTAAGAGCCTAAGAGCCTATCTAGTCCTATTCCCTCCCCTTTATCTTTCACAGTTATCTCCCCCTGTAAATCTCTTTCTTATACCATCTCATTATGTCTTTGTGTTTGCTTCTTGAAGCACCTGAACTATACGATAAAACTTATAGCATATTCAATATTAATTCATTTATTTTTCGTTGCCCATCTCTACCTCACAAAGGTAGAGGCTTTGTCTGTTTTATTTACTCCAGCAAGTAGAATCTCCAGCAAGTAGATCTCCAGCAAGTAGAATGATGCTTGCAAAGACCAAATATCTTTGGTAGAGAAATATTACTACTACATATTATTTCATTCATTTGTGAAAGAAAATAATGAATGTCTAGTAGGTTTTAGGCACTATGTTAGTAGATCAAGGATCTAGTGGAAGAGATAAATATCTAAATGAGTAATTGTAAGTCATTATGTCAAGGATTTATTAAAAGTATTCACAATGAGAACACATGGACACAGGGAGGGGAACATCACACACTGGGGTCTGTTGGGGGGAAATAGGGGAGGGACAGTGGGGGGTAGGGAGGATTGGGAGGGATAACGTGGGGAGAAACACCAGATATAGGTGACTGTGGGATACCTATGCAACAATCCTGCATGTTCTGCACATGTACCCCAGAACCTAAAGTGCAATTAAAATATATATATATATATATATATATGTATATATATATATATACAGTACTCACAATGTATGGATCACAAATAGCTTCATAAGCTGTTAATAATTTAAATTCTATACATGCTTAAGGTAAAATATTGTTAATATCCCATGAACTATACAAAGGATAATTCAACCTCAACAAGTAAGTTCCCTTATCTTAGCCAAGACCTCCTCAGAAATAAGGTGTCCCTTGTGAAGATTTTCTTCAGGTATATAAAGGGAAGTGAAGGCTATTCCTTATTGTGTAAGAGTACCCTGCTCAATATTACACTGATTGGCCAGGTAAAAAAGTAAATAAGGTTGTGGTTCTATGCCCTAGGAAAACAATCTGTGAATCAGATAAATTATTGGAATTTTTCTAGCTCAAACCTCAAAAAATGATCCCACTAAAATACCACCTATTCTACGAACACTTATCCTCACTACTAGGCCAGATCACTCCTTTTCTCCTTTCTAGCATTTACCAAAAGTGTAATTTATTAGTCTTTTGGGAACCATCTCATTAGTAGATAATAAGCTCCATGAGAGAACTACATCTATTATATTAACTGCTATATCTCCAGCACCTGGCACAAAAAACGATCTCAATATTTTTTGAATCACTATATAAAATAATGACTGATCAATTAATGAATTAAATGAAAAGTTTTTCCTTACCTTCCTAACCATAAAAATTATGTCCATCATCTAAATTCCCATGGCATTTTATCTGTTTTCTTACACTCCCCGCCTCCATCCATCTATTCATTCATGCTGTAGATGAAAACTTTACAAATAAAGAACAGTAAACCTCAACCCGTCTAGTCACAGATGAAATGTAAATCTTTGGATCCAGTCGCTTTTAAGATCAGTGATTCATCCTTCCAGATGTTGACACCCCTGAATCGAGATTTGAAGGTGACAAGTAACAGTCCTCTAATTTCCACTCACTCCCTCTCCCTTTCTCCTTTCTCTCTCCATCTCTCACTTTCCCTCTCCATCCCCCTCTCTAAGAAGCGATGGAGGCAGAAGCATAGTACAAAGTGTATGGGTTTTGAGTTAGAAATTCTACTTGGTCTGAGTCCCATTTCTATCTCTTCCATCACAACCGATTTGCTGATCATTGAGGACTGACTGTACTGACTTACAGGAAAATAGCCATTAATGTTAGGAAAAGCATAGAGAGAGGAGGACAAACAAATCTCTAGTTCAGTAATTTAATCTAACCTGAGAACTTGTAGCAATCAGGCCTACAACAGTAACAAAAACTAATGTTCAGCATTTCTGCATCTGCTATTTAAAAATATCAAAGCACCGTCACATCTACTATCTCTTTATTTTCCCTCAGTACAACCTTTAAGTATTAGGCAACTAAGGCATTGAGTAGTTAAAGGATCTGCCCAGTGTCATATAGTTCATTAATGACCCATATCTCAATGTTCTTCCTATTTAGCATCAGGGAAGTAAGTTGAACATCTGATCAAATAAAAGACCTTTCTTATCCGATTACCTCAACTGTCTCTTTATATCTTAAAGGCATGAAATTAGAAGTAACTTGCTAAAGTAAGGTGAAAACTGCTACTGCCTTCACTACAAAATGTGAGTAGGTAGGCTTTGCTGTAATTACGTAGAATAGTTATCTGATTTAACTCCATTATTTCTTTACTGTCTGGATATTTGCCAATATCTGATAGGACCTCAAAGCCATAAAACGAAGAAAGAAGGAAAGAAAAAAACATATTGATAAATGTAGAAACATTATAATTGGCCATAATGATTCCAAAGCATCTCTCAAGGTAGATATTGTCGATGAAGAGTCAAACTCTATAGAATATTTGAAGAGATTTATTCTTAGCCAAATATGAGTGATCAATGGCCCCTGACAGCCCTCAGGAGATACAGAGAACATGTGCCCAAAGTGGTCAGGCTACAACTTGGTTTTATACATTTTAGGGAGACATAAGGCATCAATCAATATATGTAAGATGTACACTGGTTTAGTCCAGAAAGGCAGAACAACTGGAAGCAGGGTAGGGGTGGCAGGGGAGGGGGGGGGTGGGAAGGCTTCTAGGTCATAGGTGGATTCAAAAATTTTCTCATTGGCACTTAGCTAAAAGAGTTACTATCTAAAGACCTGGAATCAGTAGAGAGGAATGTCTAAGTTATGAGAAAGGATTGTGAAAAGCAAGGTTGTATCATGCAGATGAAGTCTCCAGGTAGCAGGCTTCAAAAAGAATAAATTGTATATGTTTCTAATCAGACTTAAAGACTGTTCTATCAGCCTAAGGTCTGTGTTGATGTTAATGCTGGTCAGCTGTGAGGCATGTCTGACCCACCGCAATTCTGAACTACCAGCTGATTTCTAGGAGATTCTACCATGCTGTCTTAGTTAGAACCTTTCTGTCTCAACTTCGGAATGTCCTTGGTCGACAGGAAGGGTATGTTCAGGTCGTTGGGGGACTTCAAATTTCATTGCTTTACAATGCCCCAAGAGGATTTTAAGGTCCTGCCATAAAAGGAACCTTAGACAGCAGGTGATAATACAAGGCAAGAACAGGGGAGAAAATGGGGACAGGCCACACTGCCATAGGCAATTAGAAATGTTCTTATCTCTAACCAATCCCCAAAGTAAAGAAGAAGATAATCTCTGCATCTCACCAGCTCCTTTTGAATCTCCTCCTTTGCATTGCAGGTTAGTTCCAGGGCTCTGCTAAACTTCAGGGCGGAACAAGAAAATTATCTCAGCTCATGTTGCTCACTCCTCCCATGCCCCATTGTGAGCCCCAAAAAAGCTCAATATGGAGATTTCTCATCTTCCCATTCTCCAGGGTTTACACTCTCCTTTCAACTCCTCCTATTTTCTCTATAGCTCAACTCCTTTTCAGCTCTGGTCTTGATTATTAGGACAATCTTCTGGTTCTTGTTACTTCCTCCAGTTTCAGCCACTCAAATCATTTCTTGACATTATTTCAAAACTCACATTCCTGAAGTAGATAACTGATCCCTACAACACCTTGCAAAATTCTTTCAAAATTTCTCAACTAAATAAAGAATACAGTTGAAATTCTTCAACTTTATATGCAACTCTTACCCAGCTCTCCCTACGCCTCCCTTCCCATTACCACTATATACTCTACTGTGGCCAATTAAATTCACAAACCTGACTTGCATTTACTTATCTAACACTATTCTCACACTTTTTCCCAAGCCTAGAATATCCTCCCACAGGTATCTACTTCTCTTCTTGTGGCATATGTTTCCCCTCTCATCTGAATTTCATCTTGATTTTAAAGTATCTTATGCTGGTCACCAAGACTCCTTAGCTTCAGGTGGTAAGGCTTAGCTCAGCACTTTGGAGATCCACATAAAAGCATCTTTAAATTTTTGTTAATATATCTTCTTAAGTTAGGAAACTTGGTTTTTAAAATATACATACAAGACTAACAAATGCTTAATAATAAATAATCAGTTTCTAAGAGACCTGTAAATAAGACTTTTCAATTCTTTTGCCTGGGTACTCTGAATGATAAATCTTTTATCAAAAATTGAGAGATTTATGGGTAAGACAAATTGCTCCATAATACTTTTACAATGAGAACTTATCCAAGTCAGATCTAGCCCCAAATATCAATTCCCTGTGCATTTGTATTCTGACAAAACTATCACAGTGACCTATTTTCATGCCAGTGACTAAGAATGTGATTGCTTTTGAAAGAAACTGAAATAAAAATTCCAAGACTCGTATTAAGAGAAATGAACAAATCAAACATGATTTTCTGCAAACACAAGTTCATAATATAAGCCCACTAAAACATTTGTGTATTTTCAGAATGAGAAAAGGTGTTTGATGTTAAAAATCCACTGTGTCTAAATAAAAATCACAGACCAGTTCAGTCTTTTTCATGGCACTATGGGTGCTTACTGATTTTTTGCTAATGGTTACTGATGAAACAAAATTTAAAACATAAATGTTTGCTTTTCTATCCTTGTCCAAAACCAGTCAATTAAACACCAGAGTCAAGATAACTTTGGAAATCCCAGGCAGTTTTGAACTAACAGTTGATTTCTAGGAGATTCTACTACGCTGTCTTAGTTAGAACCTGTATATGTCTCACCTGAATTATTCCAGCTTGTTCCTATGCAACATACTCCAGTTGAAACCACTCAATCACAACTACAGCTGAACTCAATTCAAGCATTTTCTAAGTAACACCACATTCTCTCCTGATTCTGTCCCTTTGCATATGCTTTCCTCTGCCTGCAATGCTATTGCCTTCCCTAACTAAATGGTTTATTTAAAGGTTACCTCTTCAATTGCTTCTGGAGACTTAGCCAAAAATTTTTGCTAAGGCTAATGTCAGGGAAGAGTATTTCCTAGATTGTCTTCTTTTTAAAGTCTTGCATTTTTCTGAAGGCTTTCATTTGAATCTTTTATTCCCTTTGAATTAATGTTTGTATATCATGAAACGTGGGGGTCCAGCTTCAGTCTTCAGCATATGGCCAGCCTGTTATCTCAGCACCGTTTATGGAATAGGGAGTCCTTTCTCCATGGCTTGTTTTTCTTGACCTTGTCAAAGATCAGACAATTGCAGGTGTATGGCTTTATTTCTGAGTTTTCTATCCTGTTCCATTGGTCTATGTGTGTTTTTGTACCAGTACTAAGCAATTGCAACAAAAACAAAAATAGATAAGTGGGACCTTATTAAATTAAATAGCTTCTGCACAGCAAAATAAACGGTCAACAGAGTAGACAGCCTACAGAACGGAAGAAAGTATTCACAAATTAGGCATTGAACAAATCCAGAACTTTCCCAATGCAAGCACAAATATCCAGAATCTGTAGGAAACTTAAATAAATGAACAAACAAAAAGCAAAAAATTGAGCACAGGATACCAACAGACACTTCTGAAAAGAAGACATCCAAGAGCCAACAAACATCTGAAAAATATGCTCACCATCATGAATCCTCAGAGAGACCCAAATCAAAACCACAATGAGATATGGATCTCATACCAGTCAGAATGACTATTATTAAGAAGTCAGAAAACAACAGATGAGGCTGTGGAGAAAATAGAACACTTACATACTGTTGTTGAGAATGTAAATTAGTCCAGCCATTGTGGAAAATCGTGTGAAGATTTCTCAAAGAACTTAAAACAGAGCTATGATTTGAACCAGTAATCACATTACTAGGTATACACCTAAAAGAAAATAATCATTTTACCAAAAAGACACATGAATTAATATGTTCATGGATGTACTATTTACAAAAGAAAAAACATAAAATCAACCTAGGTGCCCAACTATGGTAGACTGGATAAAGAAAATGTAGTACGTATATACCATGGAATACTACGTAGCCATAAAAAGAATGAAATCCTATCCTTCACAGCAATGTGGATTCATTTGGAGGCCATAATCCTAAGCAAATTAACACAACAAAATCAAATACCAGAAAACCAAATATTGCATGTTCTTACTTATAAGTGGAAGCTAAACATTGAGCACACATTAACATAAATATGAGAACAACAGATGCTTAGGACTACTAGAGAGGAAGGCAAGAAGCGGGCATGGATTGAAAAACTTCCTATCAGGTACCATGCTCATTACCTGGGTGGTGGAGTCTGTAACCCAAACCTCAGTATCACACAATATCCCCATGTAACAAACCTGCACATATATCCCTGTATCTAATATAAAAGTTAAAATTTTTAAAAATAAGAGTTATGTGTCATAAAAGCCTTTTCTGACATGTTAGCCCCTAGGCTAGATGATATACTCCACTTCTGTGCTCTCTGAGTTTCTCTTATAACACTTTCATTACAATACTTTTCTATATATTAATACTTCTTTAGTCTCTGTCACTAGGGTATAAACTCCTTGAGGACAGAGAGAACTAGGTCATTAGTTAGTGCCTAACATACTGTATCATGGTCAAAAAATGTTTACACTATATATTAACGACAAAATGAATGAGCCCTGTTTCTATATATATTAGTTTCTTAGTATTACCATAAGAAATTCACACAAACTTGGTGGTTTAACACAACAGAAATGTATTTTCTCCCAGTTCTGGAAACTAAAATCCCCAAATCCAGGACACCAGCATGGCCATGCTCTCCCTGAAGGTTCTAGAGGAGCATACTTTATTGCATTTCCCAGCTTCTGGTGGTTGCCAGCAATCCCAGCATTCCTTTCTTTGGAGACATATCACTCTAATCTCTGCCACTGTTGCCACACGACATTCTTCCTGTGTGTCTATCTCCTTATAAACAGTAGCCATAAGTTAGGGCCCATTCTAATCTAGTATGACCTCATTTAACTAGAGTACATCTGCAAAGACCTTTTTCCAAATAGGGTTAGATTCACAGGTTTTTGGGTAGACATGCATTTCAAGGGAATGTGATTTCACCTAGTACACTATGTTTCAACTGGAGAGAGAAGAATCTGAAATTCTGCATTTGGGGAACAGTACCCAAGCAACCTACCCAACCATATTTGATTTGACATCCCAGGTCACTGCCTTATTTATGAAACAGGAACTTCCTGCAGAAAATTACAGCTGTTTTTTTGTCTTAATTTGGAGAGTTTATTCATTCATTCATCCATTCATCCATCATATATTTATTAAATACCTTTAACATACTAGTGTTATGGATGTAACAATGAACAAAGCACACAAAAATCTCTGCCCTTGTCAAGCTTAACTGTGAGCAGTTGGGGGAGACAGACAAAGAAATATGTAAAACTCTGCAAATGATATCAAATTTGTGTAAGTTTAATGGAAATATAGTAAGCAGGAAATGGAGACAGGAAAGCTGAATGGAGTTGGAAATGTCACACTGTTTAATGAGGTGACTAAAGAAAGCTTCATCAAGAAGGTGCTATTTAAGCATCTAAAGAGGTAAGGGAGTTAGTCTTGTGGATATCTGGGAGAATATAGTTCTAAGTAGTAGAAACAAATGCAAAGGCTGTAGAGTAGGAGTGTGCCCGTGGAGTTGGAGATACAGCAAGGAGGCCAGGGTGATGACTACAAAGATAAGAGGAAAGCAGTAGGAAACGGGGTCTGGAGGGTAAGGGACGATAGCACAGAGATCACGATTTTCTTCCTCTCTTCACTACCAACTAAGTGGTCATTGCGAGATGCAATGTTCCTAGTTTCTACATAGGGAACATTTTGAGTTCCTAAGAAGACAGTTTCTTCACATCAAATAGAAAAAAAAGTAACTTTATATCACAGGAATAAAAATGCTATGCTCATTAAATATTAAAATTCAAATAATTTTAGTGTTCTTCATCACTCTGCCTTATAATTAGGAAACTAGAAACAAGGTAGATATCTAGATTATAATAAATAAATCTTTGTTTTTAGGTAAGTTACACTTCTTGTGTCAAAAAATACTTTCTCTGTTACCCTAGCATTCTGACAGTTGCTTTATCACAATTTGTCTTGTCAAAGTAACTATCAAACCTTTTATTCAAGCAAAAAGTTGATTCCCTAGTTACCTTCAGTCTTGTCTAAATTTTCAGGATACAATTAGATTCTCATTTGTTGCTACCTTATGAGAGAATTTAATAGAAAATGGCCTACTCGATAAAAAGTCAAACCCTCTTTTCTAAAAATTCATTCAATCAGAGAGTATTAAACAGGCAGGGCTTCTTCATAGAAAGATGCTCCCTGGTGAACATTGTGATTTCTACATATCTGCACTGTAATTCAGCATCTTGTGCATAATTATCCCATATTTTCAATTAATGTTTTGTTTAAATCCAATAATTTACATTTTTATGGTGACCTCAAGCTTATAAAGTTCTTTCCCAAAGTAACAAACTATTTTTAAGAGAACAGTGTTCAAAGTCAAAGCACATGCATGTCTCATTTAATATTCACATAAATCTTCTAAGATGAGAATTGTGATCTTGATTTTGCAGTTGAGGAAACTGAAGCTCAAAGAGGAGTAGTGGTTTATCCAAGGTCATACCTGGTGGCAGAGTAAGATTCAAGACAATTTGTGCCTGAGTTGAAAGCCTTTGCTCTGAAACTCTGGACTTTAGCACCTATTTCACATTTTTATTTTGTGTAATTTTTCCAAAAATGCTGTGACTTATACATTATATCCCAAATACCCAGAACATATTTTCTTGCTTTCTTTTTTTATTGAGACAGGGTCTCACTCTGTGGGCCAAGCTGGAATGTAGTGGCATGATCTCACATCACTGTAATCTCTGCCTTGTGGTTCAAGCGATTCTCCTACCTCAGTCTCCCCAAGCAGATGGGACTACAGGAGTGCTCTACCACACCCTGCTAACTTTTTGTATTTTTTTTTTTTTAGTAGAGATGAGGTTTTACCGTGTTGGCCAGGCTGGTCTTGAACTCCTGCCCACCTTGCCCTCTCAAAGCACTGCAATTACAGGCACGAGCCACGGTGCCTGGCACCAGAATACATTTTCAAAGAGGTTAAACAATATACCCTAAGTCATAGACCTATTTAGCGGTAGATCCATTCATTTATTCATTCATTCATTCATTTATTCATTCACTCAGCAAACATTTAGGAAGTAGTTACTCTGCTAAGCACTATTAACAGTGAAAAAAAAAACCACTCTTCTGGAATGATAACTAACAATTATCAAGTGCTTATTATGAGCCAATTACTATTGTAAGCATTTTACTGGTATTGTCTCATTTGAAATTCAGAACAGCCTCATAGTATTTTAGATAAGGAAAGTGAGTCCCAAAGAGATTAACTGGACCAAGGTCCACAGATTGTAAAGCCTGATGTCAGGCTTTGAACCCAGGCAATCTAGATCCAGAGACTGTGCTTTTAACTACTCTGCTATGTTTGTTCCTAGAGATAGAAAATAAATAAATACATTATGTAATTAAAGTTGTAATATGGATTCCATGCTGAATTGCAGCTTTCATTGCACCACATTGCCTTCTGAGATTTTTTTCCAAGCTAGTCCTGTGGTAGCTTCCCTGGACCCCAGCTGTCAGCTAACAAGTGGGTCAAGTTAGCTTGGCAGTGACATAGCAGACACTACCTTTATCACTTCCCTTCTTCCACTCAACAGTTTGTAAGAACCCAAAATGCCTGGCATTAGTAGGCATTTCAGATTTCTCAGTGCTGGCACAGAAAAGTGACCATTCCAAACCTGGAAACTAAAGAAGCAGTCAAGGAAGGCAAGAGGTCAAGGAAGGCAGGATTGAGTGTGCCAAGTAAATCTAATGCCAAGAAAGAAACTTTGTTATTAATTTTAATAACAAAACTTATTTTTAGATTTTATTAGTAGATTAAGGTATAATCTATTAAAAGTATCTCAAGAACCATTTAGAATGTTTAAGGACATAGGAGTAAACAGCAATCCCATAAGAATTTCCAAACTTGGAAATGCAAGAAGCACCTGCAACATATTGGTCCTTTCCTAGAAGAAGAGAAGAGAAGATTGCAGTGATATCAAAAACAAAAACAACAAACAGAAACCATAGTAGATGCCTAGAAGGACTTACACACCTGTAAAACCCAGCACTCAGGGAGGCTGAGCCATGTGAATGGCTTGAGTCGAGGAGTTCCAGACCAGCCTGGGAAACAGGCTGAAACCCATATCTATTTAAAAAAAAAAATAGCCAGGCATGCTCCTGCATGCCTGTGGAACCAGCCACTCAAAAGGCTACCTGGGAGGATCACTTATGCCTGGGAGATAGAGGTTGCAATGAGCTGAAATAGTGTCACTGCAGTACAGTTTGGGTAACAGAAGGAGACCCTGTCTCCTTCTTTGAAAAAGAGTCTAGAATACAGGAGAAAATGCATCTACAAGTCTTGCTAAGACATCTGGACCAGTTCACTGTGGCCATCAAGAAAATTTAGGAAGCAGTTGTAATATCAAGTTTAGATGCAGGGATTAGGGTAGGGGTAAGAATTAAGAAGATTTGAACCAACCCTCACATCACACCAAATAAACATTCTAAGTCAAATATGTGCTTACAATACTAACTCAAGATAAATCTCTCTGCTACCCTTACAACTAGATACTGTGCAGGGGTTATAAAGAGGATTCTGGGATAGACTGCTTGGGTTCAAAATGCAGTTCTACTTTTTAAAAAAAAATGTGCCCTCGGTAAATTACCAAATTTCTTTGTACCTTAGCTTTTATATCTTCAAAGTGGGAATAATTTTATTACCTACCACTTAGTTTTATTCTGATGATTAAATAAAATTAATCTTATAAAACATTTAGAAGAGTATCTGACACACGCATAGTGCTACATCAGTGTTTGAGATTATTATGCTATTAAAACCCTCTCCCATTCGAATCTGTAGAGCTACAGCTGCTTGAAGGACATAATAATTGACAGAAATCAGATGTGAGATAAGAAGCAACAGACAGGAAAGAGAGTAATTTTTGAGTTCATGATAAGAGTAGGTCTCATGTTGCTTATAGGTACACTTTAGACTTTTTCAAAGACGTAGAAACATATTTTGTTTAACACAAATTGATAATACTTTCTCCTTCTCTCCTCATTCTGTTCTTAAGTCCTTATCTCTGCCATTGAGGTGTAAGGGACTGAGCTGTTTGTCCTGGCTGTACTGATTAGTGGTTCTCCAGGTGAAACAGTGTTATTGTCCAGGCCGTTTAAACTTACTGAAGAAGAACCAAAATTAAATATAGGCGAAATGTTTCTGGAAAATATTTTTTGAAGTGTGACATGAAAGCTTTCATCAAAACCCTTAGCAATAAGTCATTATCTCTGGTTGATAGGGTTATGAATGATTTATATTTTCATCTTCATATGTTTTATATCTTCAAAAATGTATAATAAATCAAAATTGCTTTTATGATTAGGAAAATAAACAATTACAAATCTTAAAGAGTTTAAAATTGCAAGACACAAAGTCAAATCTTAAAGTGTTTAAAAGAGCAGTATATATATGATTAACATAATCATGTAAAATAAGCAAGCAGACAAAACTATGTTTAGAGAAAGTACTGAAAGGAAAATAGTATCAATAATTTCTCATTGGATGTTTCCCTAACTTTTTATTTTTCTTCATTTTATAAGTTTTCAATAAATAACATGCAGTACTTTCATTAGAGAAGAGGGCCAACTAATTTCAATTAAAACATAAAACCTCAAGCAGGTTTATCTTAGGCGTTTGAAATACAAGACTTTATTTTTCTTCTTGCCTAAATTAGGCTTTAAATTTATTGGAAAATTATTTCCTGATCAGACTATATATGAAAAGAAATCAAGCAGGAGAGGAAACAGGAACTGTCATGGAATGATGGAGTAAGAAAAAAAAGCACAAGTTATTTATGGTTTCCAACCTCTTCTAGGCTTTCAGCACTGCCCAGCAATCCTTTCCGTTGTCTCTCGTCAGCTATTTCTCCTAGACCCTAAAGTGGCTATTATAAACCTCCATCACACTCATCAAGATCCTGTCCCAGCCCACTCACCTCTCCGCAGATGACCTTGCTACCTATTTTGTCAAGAAAATGGAAGTCATAAAGCACAAACTTCCCTATCTATTCTTCTCCAGCTTGTATCTTCAACGTCACACATACATTAAAATCCTAACATAAGTTTATCTCCTCTCCTCCAGGGAAAGAGAGGTAGCTATTCTTCTTTCTTTCCAAAGTTAACTTTCTTCTCTTATGCTTCTGCTCCCAGTTTCTTTTGTACCCTCCTTTTGTTGTTACTTTATTTCTTCCTCTCAACTGACGTCTGCCCTCCATATTATCTCTGAGTTTTCCCTCCGCCTCATGGCACTGTCTCCTCTTTTCTTTTCTTCTCTCTCTGTTTATTTTTCAACCCAAAGCATTCTAATGTTGACTTGCAGCACATAGCCTGCTGCTGTTCCTCCAGAGGTAGTCTCAATATCCCTATAGCTTCTTTAGCATCTACCTCTAAATTTCTGACTCCCATTTCTCCACCTCAAATCACAACCTCTCTTCTTTGCTCCCAAACCATATTTTTAACATTTACATCTGAATGTCCTACAGATACTCGTTAATATGTCCAATATTGAACTCATCCCTACTACCACATAACTTGTTCCTTCTCTGTATAACCTAGCTCCCAATGCCATCACCAAACAGACACTTATTGTAGAAACCTCTGAATTATCTCTGATTCCTTCCTTATCTACTTCCTTTAATCAAATTTGAATTTCCAAATTTCAATCTCCAAAATATTTCTTGAGTTAAATCACTGACTGCTCTGCATATCCACAGTGACATAATTTTTATATTTCTTTTAAAAAACGGCTTTATTGAGACATGATTCACTTACCAAGAACATCACCCACTTAAAGCATAAAATTCAATAGTTTTTAGTATAGTCATAGATATGTTCAACTACTACCACAGACAATTTCAGGACATTTTATCACCTCAAAAAGAACCTGTACATTTGAGTTATCAGTCTCCTATTCTCCCATTGCCAACCCCCTCTCCTGCCCTCCAGCCCTAATTTACCATCTGTCTCACAGATTTCTCAGTTCTAGACTTCCATATAAATGGAATCATATAATATGTGGACTTTTGTGACTGGCTTCTTCCACTTTGCATATGCTTTCAAGGTTAATTCTAGCTGTGGCATGAATCAGTACCTGATACCTTTTTATGTGGTCAAATATACATATTATAAAATTTATCATATTAACCATTCAAGTGTACAGTTCTGTGGCATTAAGCACATTCACAGTTATGCAACCATCACCACCATTTATCTCCAGTACTTTTTTCATCTTCCCAAATCGAAATTCTGTACTCATTAAACAATAACTTCCCATTTGCCCTGTCTCCAGCTCTCCCCCACTTGCCCTCTCTTCAGCCCCTGGGAACCACTTTCTGTCTCTATGAATTTGATTACTCTAGGTACCTCATATAAGTGTGATCATGCAATATTTGTTCTTTTGTGACTAATTTCTTTCACTTAGCATAATGTCTTTAATCTTTATCCATGTTGTAGTATGGGTCAGAATTTCCCTCCTTTTTATAGCTGAAAAATATTCCATTTTATAGATGAACATTTGTTTATAGATGGTTATGACTGTATAAACACTTTGCTCACTGATTCCTTTATTGATGAACAGTTAGGTTGTTTCCACCTTTTAGTTATTATGAATAATGTTGCTATAAAATTCAAGTAAAAGTCTTTGGTGGACACATGTTTTCAGTTTTCTTAGGTTGTTGTTTTTCTCTTTCTCCCACTAAACCATGACCTTTGAAGGTCACAGACCACCCCTTGGTAATTCTTGCATACTGGCTTCTAGTTCGGTGTCTGGCATATATTAGGTACTGATTAAACAGTTACTGAATAAATTCATTAGTGAATAAATAAAAATATTATTGAAATTAAATTCCAAAGGATTCAATAAATCCTTATGTTTCAAATTTAGTTCAGCCATAATCAAGTCACAAATACTTACTGAACATCAATAATTCGTATTCATTTTTGTATCAAATTATTTATCTCAGCTCCTGAATTCAGTAAAACTGTAGAGCACATTTGTTAGACATGTGGGTGGGTGGATGGATGGATGGATGCATGGATGGACACATGGATGAATGCATGCATGGATAGATAAATGTAAAAAATAAGGAGAAAGCTATAAGACAAACTAGGATGTTGTGCATAATCATTGACAACAAATCTACTTATGATACATTTTGTTATTTACCTAAGTTTCATATTTGAATATGTTAGGACAAAACATCAACTACTCAGGAAGCTGAGGCAGGAGGATCACTTAAGCCCGGGGGTTCAAGGCTGCAGTAAGCTATGATCGTGCCACTGCACTCTAGTCTGGGCAACAGAGCAAGACCCTGTCTTTAAAAGAGAAAAGAAAAAACATAACAGAAAGTGAATAAATATGCAACGAATTCACAAATGTGGAAAGCGGGGTAGTACATTGGAGAGGTTGTTAAAATAATCAACTAGAAGACAAGATGTGTTGGAGAAGCGTGTTTCCTCTAAAATGAATTTAAATTGAACACAGTAGAAAAAGAGAATGATGTTATTCATCAGTCCTGAAAATCCCTATTTCATCACCTGAAATTCTGAAAATTTCCTTGCTTGTACCCTATTCCTGCTCTCTTAGTGAAGGAGCTAACACCATAGATTGTTCAGAGCCAGAGCTGAGTTATTAAAGACATTGTCCATGGTAGTTTAAAAACAGGGACCTTTTATATCAGAGTTAAAAGTCTTTGATGAAGCTTAAACATTCTTGGTTAATGTTACAATTAGAAATCTTGGCTTCTTTCTCAAGCTGCTGCAAAAGACGGAATGGTATCAAGGAGGAAAGTCCGAGTAGGAATGACTCCAAGTGAATTGATTCTCAAGGCCTGCCTTATCACAGAAAGACAAAGACAAAACTAGAAACTGAAATAAAATAAAAATAGCATCTATGAAAGGAAGATTGCTGGGTCATCCTCATCATAATCAGGCAGTTGAAGCTATTACCAGAACTCTTGAAGGTAGAAAAAATAAGCTAAGCTATAAACAAATGTTAAACAAAATTATTTAAGCTATAAATAAAAATCATTAGTTTATAATCTCAAGTATTCCTGTCAAAGGCTTAATGGATAATAGTTTTTGGTTTATGGTTCCTTTAACAATATGCAATGGTTATTCCTACAGTCACTCATCAGATATACAATTATTTAAAAATAAATAGAAAAAGAACTGAATGGTAAAGATCTTTCTGAATACCTCAAGGGAACATTAACAGGGTGAAGAAAACTCACTGACATGTATCTAGTGTCAAAAATGGGCCAATAAATCTGTAAGTATTTTCCATCTGCCTTGTACAATTCTTTGTTAGCCATTTTAAGGAATAAAGTTTTTAATCTTTCCACTGCAGCCAAAGTGATACCACAGAACATATTAAACAATGTTTCTCCTCTGTGCAAAACCCCCTCCAATGGCTTCCCATCTCGTTCAGAGAAAAATCCAAGTCCGTGTAGAAGAATTCAGACTCTTATATGATGTAGCTTCCTACTACTTATCTGGCCTCATCTGCTACTACTCTGTCCATCTCTCATTCATCCTCTAGACACGCTCTTATCCTATTTATTTCTAGCCACATTACTAACCCATCTATCTGTGCTCAGCAGGTACACTCCTGATTCAACAACATCACACACATTGTCTCTACCCAGGACAATCTTTCCCCAGCCATCTGAAAGTGATACCTTACTTTCTCCAGCCAGCATAAACTACATCTTTTTGGACATGCTTTCCTTTACTACTCCTCAATGACATTTCATAAATATCTTTATGTTTTTCTCTTACATATATCACCTCCTGGCACACTCCATAATTATTTGTTTATTTATTTCTGTTCCTCATACCCTATTTCCTAGGAATTCAATTCAAATTGTATCTTCAGGGCTTAGAATAGTACCTAGCACATAGTAGAAGCTCGATGAAAATTTATGGAATAACTAGTAAAGGATAAAATATGATAAGGCCTCCAGAAAGAGCTAGCAAGTTCTGCTTTATACCTCAGTTGTTGCCTACAAGAGAAATAGTAAGGATGCCAGATAGCAAAGTAGATTCAAAAAGACAGAACAGTATTTCACATGATAGAAATGCTTGAGAAGAATCAGAGAAGCAAGCATAAAAGAGAGCACTTTAGACTTAGTTAAATCCAGTGAAGCAGGGAAATAAATATTTTGGTATGCTTCCCATATTTTGGTATGCTCAGGTTTAGTATCTTTCACTTTTGTTGGTAATTCCTTCACCAAGCGTTCAATACACCTGAAGTAGTTTAGTTTGCCTTTATCATTATGAAAGTTACCTCACTACCGCTGATTATACTTCTTGCATTTAAGTCTACTGTGTTTGATATGAATATAGCTACTCAACTTTTCTTTTTTTGATGGCTGTTTGCATAGCTTATCTTTTTTCATATTTTTATGGCTACCCTACTTCCTTATTTATGTTTAACTTTTTTCTTATAAAGTATATATACATGGGTCTTGATATTTTAGCCAATCTGACAATCTCTGACTTTTCATTGGCATTTCTTAACCTATTTATATTAATGTAATTATCATTATAGTTGGGTTTAAGAATACCATTTTACCATTTGTTTTCCATTTGTTTCACCTATGTATCTTTTTAAACTTCTTCCTGTGTTATTTTGCCTTTAATACATATAGTATTTTATTGAATCTCTTTTATTTGCTATTTTCCTATACCTTTTTTTGTATTTTTAGTGTTTATTTTAGGAATTATAATATGCATCCTTAAATTATCACTGCCCACATTGAATTAATGTTATACTACTTTACGTACATAACATATAAGAACTGTACAACTGTACATTTCCATTTACTCTCTTTCTGTGTTTTCTGCTTTTGTTTTCATGTTTCATACATATCTTATAGATCAATGACACAGTATTTTTTTAGTTTAAAGAGTCAGTTGTCTTTTAAAGTAAGAAATGAAATTTTAAAAGCATTTTCACATACCCACATGTTCATAATTTTTGGTGATACTTTATTTTTTGTGTGGGTCTAAGTTTATATCTTGTATCATTTCCTTTCATTCTAAAAAACTTCCTTCAGTATGTTTTAGCACAAGTATGCTGATGTTGAATAACCTCATATTCGTTTATTTTAATGAATGTATTTATATTTTATATAAATATTTATATTCATTTTTGAAAGACATTTTTATATCCATAAAATTCTAGGTTGACTTTTTTTTGTTCACATTTTAAAGATGTAGTTTTTTTCACACTTTCATTGTTTTACGTAAGCCAGCAGTATTCTTTATAAGTCCCAGTTTATAATATGACTTAATCTGACTATTCCTACGATTTCTCTTTATCTATGGTTTTCAGTAATTCAACCATGGCTGTGATTGGTGTTCATTAAGCTTCTTGGATATGTGGTACTGTGGTTTGAATGTTTGTTCCTATCAAAATTTATACTGCAACTTAATTCACAACACAATAGTATTAAGAGGTGAGGTTTTTAGGTCATGAAGGTCATTCCTTATGAATGGAATTAGCACCCTTATAAAAAGGTTTCAGGGAGTTTCACAGTCCCATTTTGCCCTTTTGACCTTCTCCTCCCCTTCCACATGTGATGATAAGCAAGAAGACACCATGTTGGAAGTAAAGAACAAGCCCTTACCAGATTGCAAATCTACTGGCACCTAGATCTTGGACTTCCTACCTACCAAAACTGTGAGAAATAAAGTTATCCTATGTATTAGTTACCCAATCTATTTTGTTATAGCAGCAGAAGTGGACTGAGACATGTGGGTTGATATTTTTAATAAAATTTGGGAAACTATTAACTATTATTTAACCAAAAAAATATTACAAATTTTTTTCTTACCTTTCCTGTTGGGTCTGCAATTATACATCTTTTAGACTATTTGACATTGAACCTAAAGTTATTAAGGCTGTTTTTTTTTGTTTGTCTTTCTCTATGTACTTCACTGTGGATAGCATATTTTGCACTGATTTACGTATGCTGATATTTTCTTCTGCAGCATCTACTTTGCTGTTAAGCTCATTCCATTAACTTTTTAAATCAAGTATTGTATTTTTAAGATCTAGAATATATACTTGGTTCTTTTTGAAGTTTCCCATTTCTTGGCTGAGATTTTCTACCAACTATTCAATCATTAAGGCCATTTTTCCTTTACATTATTAAACATATTTATAATAGTATTTTAACAACCTTGTTTGCTAATGCTAGTATTGCTGTCACCAATCTCTACTGACTATTTTTTCCTCCTGGGTTTTTGTATATCTAGTGATTTTTTAAAGTAGCTGGCCATTGTAGGTGCTACATTGTTGACATCATCAGAGTGATGAGTTTCATTCTGGCAGGCAGCTAATTCACTAGCACATAGTTTTATCCTATCAAGACTTCTTCTTTAAAGACTTTCTCAGGGGATGTCTAAATCTAAGGCTAGAATAGCCCTCATCCTAAGGCATGAATTTTGAGGTATGTCAGCCCAGTGATTAACATGTTCAGCAAGGTCCTTCTTCTCTAGCTGATAGAAATTCCAATGTCACCCAAAACTGTGCAAACTCCATAATCTCTGTGTAGCTCACAAATATTTAGTTGCTGCCAAGCCTCATCAAATTTCACCCTGCACTCATGTATCTTAGTGTTCAACAAGACCAGGTAGTATTTCCTATGCAGATTATTGGAGTTCCTTCTCCACACAGTTCTCTCATATCTAGTATTATACCCTGCAAATTTCACCCACCTTAGCAACTGTAAGAGCCAATGTTTCATTCTTCCACCCATTAAGATTTTTGCTTTCTACTAAGCAAAATGCTAAATACCAATAAAACTTCCCTTATATATTTTATTTGTTTCTGGGATCACAGTCTTATGTTGACTGTTGTTCAATGTCCAAAAACAGCTGCTTTACGACTTTTGCTCAATCTTTTAGTTGCCAATAGCATAAAAGCAAGTCTAATATACATTATTCTATCACATCTGAGTAATATAATGTCATTTGATAATTTTTATTTTTATCAAAATTTTGGAGTGAAATTAGCCCACTTCAAATTATAGAAAATGTTCACAAATAGCCTAATTGACAAAGGCAGTTATTATCAAACCATTAGAAAGTCATATTTACTTTCTTCAGAACAGAAGTCTCAGTTAATTCTTAGTTACAACAAAAGTATTACTATATCTTTCCACAATAACAATCTTACATCTTCAAAGTAAATGATAGGTAGATAGAATAGGGCATTTCCATGAGTATATAATCTGGATAAGCTCAGTACAAATACCTCCAATATTTCTTATGGATTCTTTTTTGTTTTTCTCTCACAGTAGCAATTTACTTTTCATAATAGTCAAGGGATAAAAAGTTGTGACATCATTCATGAAAAATTGACGTCACTCAACTGTTTCATTCTGAAGCATACATGAATTCAGAATGTGGCAATATTAGACAAAATAATTGATCTAAAGTACCTCGATTTTTTCATAATAGGAATGTGCTTAAGACATGGAAAGAAAGGAAGCCCTATCACAGGTTTATGGGGAATTTAATTAACAGCACTTTGCAGACATTGATATTTCCAAATGTACTTTTATTTGGTGCCCCAGATGATAAGTCTCTAGTTGGAAGAAAGGTAAAACAGAAACTCCAGTTTGAAGATCTTGATTCCATATGGCATTAATGCCTTTCTTTCCATGCGTTATATTTAATTCTATTTTAAAATTTTTATTTTTTGTACCTGTAATTTATTTTCATTGCAATAGTTTGGTAGATTTCATGTTTGTTTTTTTCTTTTTGTTTTCCTTATAAGAAGAAAAGGATTTCTGCATGGGAACTCTTTTTGTTCTTATATGTGGATGATTTCTTGGTGCTATTTCCCACCTATTTCTGTCCCCATCCACAGGTTGTGGTCTGAATATTTTTTGTTCTTAGAGGAATACAAGGGGCAGGAGGAAAACTAAGCTACGCATATATGGCATCCTTAGAGTAAAACTAATCACTCTGTCTTCTGAGATTTTGCTAAATATTCTGTCCAAGGATTGACTTCTCCTAACTTTAATGTTATATTACATATTGTTTCCCTAATATTCCTCATTTTTCACAAAGAGAGTCAGCCTCACTATTTACTCCATCAGCCATTTATAGTAACCATTAATAATAAGTAGCTGTTTTACTCCATCAGCCATTTATAGTAGCCATTAATAATAAGAAGAAAACATAAGACTACCCATTCATTTGTGGGGATCTCTCCAAGTTTGGTCATATTAGATTTTATCAGTTATAAGAGGAATAGTGTTGGCAAGATAATGGGAAGGAGGGCTGGACGCCATTAGAAGCCAACTGTGCTGTGCCTTTCTATTCCACTCTGGATCCTTTATTTATTTTTTTTCCTTGGCCACTAGTTTTTCAAGATTGTTGCATCTGATTTTGCCTATTTCCTTTTCTGGTGGTGGTGGCTGTTGTTTTGACTATGTGTATGAGTTTTAATTAGTTTTTGCTCCTGCGAGTAGGTATTGAGAAAGGGGAAATAAGTGCTGCACTTTCAATATGCCGTCTTAAACTTGAAATATTTTTAATTTTCACAACAATCCTTGGAAATATTAGCTTTGCCATTTTAAAGTGCAGAGAGTTTACAAGTATTTATGAGAAGATGAAATGAGATTGCAAAGTTTTTGTTCTTTAACAATATTAATTACATTCCTACTATGTTCCATCCACTCCGCAGAGTAATAAGGATCCAGAAATGAACCAGAGAGACGTGGCCTCTGCCCTCAGAGAGCTTACCCTCTAGTAGGGGAAACAGACATTTAAACTACTGATTATAATACAGTAAAATATGTTGTATGATAGAGGAAGGTACATCTAATAACAGAGATGCCTAATATAAGGACAGTGAGAACTTTTCAAATTAATAAAATACAGACTCTATATGGATAATAGCAAATGCTCAGAAAATGTTAATTTTCTTCTCTTCCTAAACTTCCAAATAACTATAAAACATACTCTGTATTGCCTATGTTGTTGGAAAGAGGTCATTAAACAGTGTGCACAGAAAGGGTGTTTGTTATCTCTAGATATAGGTTGATGAGGACTAAATTCTGAGAGTGAAATATAGGTAATGTAATTTCTATGTCAAATAGTTTAACTTGAGAGTTTAGTAATGCATCTGATCAACAGGAAGTGCCTAATGATCAATTCTGAGTAGACAATTAAATGTGGCACCCGTGGATATTAGAGAAAGAGAGAAATAATTTTCTCCATTCTTTTTGTCTGTCCATTGGAGTTGTTAAGAAGTCCATAACTCTATGTACTAAATGATGATCGTATTCAAATGAAAACATGTTCACCATAACACCTTGGATTAAAATGTTTGGCCTGAAAATCATGCCTCAGGGTTAAAAGTAATGTTTTAGGTTTTCTCCCTTATGAAACAATTTTATTTTAATCCAGCTACAGCCACTAATAATATAACCTTTTTATTTTAATGAAATTATTTATTCTGTTCTCTGTATTTGCATAGTGTCTTTTCATCAAGAGGGACAAAAATCATCACAGACACAAATTAACCTTCCCAATGCCCCTGTCAGACAAGAAAATTATCATGTTATTATATATCCACCTATCTCTATACTCATTCAGTTTCACAAATATTACAGGAGACTAACAATAATCTAAGTAATTTAAGGCAGACAATATTTTAAGTAACTTCTCAATTTCGATTCAGGCAATAGGGCATGTAATAAAGCAGATGCCCTAATTCCAATCAATATTGGCCAGTATATTCAACTAGCAAACAGATAAAATGAACATTTTAAAATACTATTAGGTCACTAGCTACAATTAATAATTCATTTCAAAAGTTTACAGTTTCAATTTTTAATAGCAAACAGTCAGAATTTCTAAATGCTTCTCAAATGTACCTATCAAGTAAAGATATTCTTAAGTTGACGGGAAATACAGATGTGCTTATATTGTGATATTGTGTGCTTATATCCTTTTACCTATCCTTCCATTCCTCCAACCACCTTTTCATTCATCCATTTATCCAGCTATTCCTGCATTTCCTCATTCAACAACTCTTTAGAGTCAATAATTATAGTAACAAAAGTTTAGACATGCAAGCAAAATTCACTTTTGTTTAGATTGTTCAGAAAAACTTCCAAAGATGAACTGAAATCTAATGAATGAGTAGAATTTTAACAAGGGAGTCAGGGGAAGACAGGAACAGAAAGAATTACATGTAGAACAAAACTAGGAAAGAATGAGTCAATATAAGTAAGTTAACACATAAGTATTTATGATTACTTTTAAGTACTTATAAGTTATATAAGTAACAGGATTTGAAGTAGAATGTAGAGTAGTAGGAATATGGATGAAAAAGTGGTGAGGATCTAGATTTTTGAAGGCTTTGAATCCCAGAATAGATCACATAGAAATTATTTTATTGTCAGGGACAAGCCAGTAAAAGTTGTTGAGCAATAAAATAATCAAAGAGATACATTTGGAAGTCTCCTGTAAGCAATGTGTAAAACATATTCTATGAAACGTTAACTAAAAGGAGACTTATTCAGTAAATAAAAACAGTGTGCACATATCAAGTACTTGTATTTTTTTTTATTGTACTTTAGATTCTGGGGTACAAGTGCAGATCATGCAGGATTGTTGCATAGGTACATACACAGTAATGTGGTTTGTTGCCTCCATCCCAGCGTCACCTATATCTGGCATTTCTCCCCATGTTATCCCTCCCCAACCTCCCCACCCCCA
>PVKP010034404.1:0-24258 GCA_004027715.1 Plecturocebus donacophilus
CCCGGCCCAAATCATTTTAAATGTACTGAGGAATGCACCGATAGGAGGCCAGACTGGCAGGACTGCCTATTAGAAGTAATCAGATGAGGCTGGGCACGGTGGCTCACACCTGTAATCCCAGCATTTTGGGAGGCCGAGGTGGGTGGATCACGAGGTCAGGAGCAGACAACCCCGGCCCAAGCGATCCTTCCGCCTCAGCCTCCATGGTACCTGGGACTACAGTCGCGCGCCACCATGCCCAGCTAAAAAAAATTATTGTAGAGATGGGTCTTGCTCTGTTGCCTACGGCAGTGGGCATCCCAAAATGTTAGGATTACAGACGTAAGCCAAGGTGCCTGGCCTTTTTTAAAACATAAGTTTTTATCCAGTGATAGGCTGGGGTATACACTTGATGTCTAAAGGTTTTTGCCTTTCAGTTAATATTAACGTGAGTAGACTTAGCCATACTTGTAAACAATATTCCGATATGCTTCGTTAAAGTAAGCCGATATTAAACATTTTTATACAAATCCGTGCTCACAGGGTCAATCTAGAGATAAACTCACCGCTGCAGGGGGCGGGGCAGGAGGCGGGAACATGCTCATTGACAACTTCATTTCCATGAGAATGGTTGCTGTGGTGACTGCTCCGTCTTCCCATTGGCCACTGACGAGGCGTATTGCGGTTTTTACGGGCGGATTTTATTGGTTCCTGTTCCGCAGCCCCGACCTGTCGAGAGCCGTAAGTAAAGTGTCGCAAAGCAGAAGGTAGGCGGGAGTCCCGACTGCAAACATTGAGGAAAGCCAGACAGTAGAGGCCGCTATGGCGAACGTTCCGTGGGCCGAGGTCTGCGAGAAATTCCAGGCGGCGCTGGCCCTGTCGCGGGTGGAACTGCATAAAAATCCGGAGAAGGAACCGTACAAGTCCAAATACAGTGCCCGAGCGCTATTGGAAGAGGTCAAGGCGCTGCTCGGCCCCGCGCCTGAGGACGAAGATGAGCGGCCTGAGGCCGACGACTGCCCGGGTGCGGATGACCACACCCTGGGGCTGCCGACTGAGGTGGTCGAGCCCGAGGGCCCGGTAGGCCAGCGAGCGGTGAGGCTGGCGGTCATCGAGTTCCACCTCGGGGTGAACCACATCGACACCGAGGAGCTGTCGGCGGGGGAGGAGCACCTGGTGAAATGCCTGCGGCTGCTGCGCAGGTACCGGCTCTCACACGACTGCATCTCCCTCTGCATCCAAGCTCAGGTGAGAGCGAGTCCCGCCAGGCCGGCCCCTAACGGTGAATGGCGAGGGTTGGGGAGGAGCCCCAGACGTTCTAAGGCGCAGTTCGTCTCCACCTTTTTTGAAGCTCCGGATGGAGTCCCAGAGAGCGTCTATGATCTTCAAAAAGGCCATTCTAAAGGACTTATTGCTTTGTAACTAGATCTCCCACTGTCGACCCCAAGCTCCCTGTTCACCCTTGTCGCCCACGCCAGCATCGCTTGCTGCTGCTTCAATTACTTGTGGCGATGCATTGGTGTCGGAGACCCTCCTGCATCGTCATATGTTTTCCTCTCCACCACTCCAACTCCTTTTCATTCTATTAAGAAAATCTGAAGTAATTTAAATCTTAACGTCTCAAGGAAATGACAATGACTGGAGTACATTTTTTTGTTTTGTTTTGTTTTCTTAGAGATGTGGTCTCACTGTGTCGCCCAGGCTGGAGTTCAGTGGTACCATCTAGCTCATTGCAGTCTCCACTTCTTGGGCTCAAGCAATCCTCCTGCCTCAGCCTTCATAGTAGCAGGGACCACAGGTGCACGCTACCTCTCCCAGTAATTTTTAAAATTTTCCGTAGAGAGGGGGGTCTCACTATATTGCCCAGGCTGGTCTTGAACTCCTGGACTCAAGTGATTCTTCTGTCTTGGCTTCCCACATTGCTGGGACTACAGGACTGAGTTGCAGTGCTTGGCTTAGGATACATTCTTAAAATGTCCAAAATTTTCAGCTTTCTTCCTATCAGATTCATTTGTTTGTATCTCAGGGAATTCTTCCCCATTCTTCAAAACCCATCTCAGGAATCGCTTCCTTTAGTATTAATAACTTTCTTGGGACCATTTTGAACCAAACTGATCTCTCCTTCCTACCTTTGAATTCTTATAATACTTTTTGTTTCCCATTTATAAGGTGTTTGGTTTATTCAGTAAATCTTGGCAGGGCAAGTGGCTTACATCCGTAATCCCAGCATTTTGGGAGGCCGAGGTGGGAGGATGGTATCAGGCCAGGAGTTTGAGACCAGCCTAGGCAACAGGGTCAGACTCTGTCTCTACAAAAAAAAAAACAAAAAACAAAACAAAAAAAAAACAAAAAAAACACACAACGCCTCCACGCCAAAAACAAAACAAAAAACAACCCAAAAAACTAGCCAGGCATAGTGGTACATGCCTGTGGTGCTAGCTACTAGGGAGGCTGAGGCAGGAGACTCACTTGAACCTGGGAGGTGAAGGTTGCAGTGAGCCGAGATTGCGGCACTACACTCCAGCCTGGCGACAGAGCAAGACTCTGTCTCAAAAAAAAAAAAAAAAAAAAAAATTGCAGTTATTTGTCCAGAAACCAGAATAAGTTATCAATGAGGATGTCTCCAAACTAAGAAATGAATAATATTGGAGGAGATACGCACTGGTCCAGAAGCACTTGACAAAGCTAAGGCATTGGCAGCAGGTGCTGGAGGACATCATGTGCAGCACAAAAAGCCAGCCGACATCCGTCAAGGCTCCTTGGTCTACCTTGAGCAGGCATTCAATATTCCTGCACCTCTGAAGTGGACCTGGGCAAAAAGGTAAAGGCTGTCGGCCTGACAGTGGGCTGGTATGGGAGACAACCCTGTGCAGACGGTTTGCCACACATCCCTTCTTGTAAACTTGGCATTTTGGAAGAACCCTTTGCCAGAGGATGAGATGATTTTAATTTTATGTTCCCACCTAAAATTGTTTCACTGTTTATATAAGGTGTTAATTTCTTGAGTACTTTATAATATGCCTGTAGCTTGGGTAAACCAAGTAAACTTTTTTTTGTCTTAGACAAAGTTTAGACTGTTAGTATGGTGACACAGTTTCTTTTTCATGTGGTTTTTTGTTTTTTTCTTTGGTTTTTTTTTTTTGAGACAGAATCTTGCTCTGTTGCCCAGGTTGGATAGCAGTAGCACCTCATGGCTCACTGTAACTTCCACCTTCTTGGCTCAAGTGATCCTTCCACCTCAGCCTCCCAAGTAGCTGGGACCACAGTTGTGTGCCACCACACTTGGCTAATTTTTGTGTTTTTGTAAAGACAGGATTTCATTATATTGCTCAGGCTGGTCTCAAACTCCTGAGCTCAGGCCATCTACCTACCTCAGCCTCCTAAAGTGTTGGGATTACTGGTATGAGACACCATGGCTCGTCTTTTTAAAATTTTAGCATGACTTTTCATCTTTTATATGTATTTCCCGTTTGATATGAGGGAAAAATTCTAATAGCTTGAGAATCAAGGGGATGGGGATTTTGGTTGTAGGCCTTTTATGATAATTAACCCACAATGGTGGTGTAGAAAAATATGTAAATTTTTTTCTGTTTCAAGACTTCAGACTACCTCAAGAAGAGGATTGTAATGCAACAGTATTTGTAATGCTTCCAGAGGTCTCAGATGAGGAGTTTTTTGGAAATGGGTTGGAAGAGGATTAAAATATCCTGGGTTAGTGTAGTAATATTACAGTAGGATCCTTAGGTTGATGCTGACTTTTATTTGGGGTAAGTTTATATTTTGTGTGGCGTTTATTTACTTGTTTTGAAGAGGAGGATGTAGTAGGAGCAGTGTTACAAATCAGTTTCACTAATGGGGTAGACCCTGTTCTCAGTAGGGGTGACTTATGAGGGCTAAAGCTTGCTCTGATGGTCTCTCTTTGTTTTATTTTCTTTGCTTTTATCTTTTTTGTTTTACATTTTGAGAGGGGAGAGATTTTCTATTAAGGAAGATTATTGCTAGTGAATTTGATTATTGGGTTGTCACAGTGGGGTTGGGGAGGGACTGCAGCATGATCCTTGGCTACTGACCCTCCACAAAGAGCATGTGGCGCCCCTGCTTTTGGGAAGATAATTTGCTCTTTTGTTAGTTTTGCAGGCCACCTCAGATTCTCCGTTGAATTGCTGTTAAGAAATACAGACCAGCGTTGTTTCTGGACTCTCTCGTTGGGCGAGGTTTTCCTGGGTTTTATGTCTCTTCTTAGTTCACGTCGTGTTACCCAGAACAAATGCTTCACTGTCCTCTGAACAGGCAGTACTCCTGTGGCTCTGTGTCTAGGCTCATTTAGTTTTCTTCAGCTTGAAGGCCCTTTGCCACACTTAGTGACATCCACTCATGTTCCTGGTATGACCTGGATTGCTGCCTGGTCCCTGAAACCCAACGCCCATTCTGCAGCATTCCCAGAGCACAGGACTTTTCTCTTTCTACTGACTGCTTGGTTCTCCCTTGTGGGTTAGTAACTTCTGTCTCTTTGCCGCTCACTAATTGTTCACCCATGAGAATTAGGTATTATTCCTTTTAAATATTCAGGAACCATATAGTCTTTACCTTTTATGCATGATACATATTACTCAATTTTGTGTGTGCAAGGTATCTGGCACATGGACTTGTGATTACTAGTCTGAGGCAAACAAATCTCAGCTAGAATGCATAGGTTAAACAAAGCTTTTCTTTTTTTTTATTAAATTTAATTTTATTTCTCTTTATAGAGATGGGGTCTCACTATATTGACCAGGCTGGTCTCAAACTCCTGGCCTCAAGGGATCCTCCCATCTCAGCTTCCCAAAGTGCCTGGATTACAGGCATGAACCACTGAGCCCAGCCAAAATAAAGCTTTTAAAAGCTCCTCTGACCTCAAGGTTGTTAACCTGGTCATCTCATGGTAATTAGAAAATCTGATTGGCTGCTTTAGATTTCTTGATTAAAAAACTAAATAAACTGATTAAGTTTTAGGCATTCTTTCAGATGTTTCTCTGTGAAAAGATTGGGAACCTTTCTATTTGGTGCTTTATGAAAGTATTTTGAATTAATGTGTGTACCAGTTATTGCCATTTCTTAAGTCCAAAAGTCTTTTCTGGTCAAATAAATAGCAATTTTTCAAAATCAAAAATTAGCTGGGTATAGTGTCATGCACTGTAGTCCCAGCTGCTTAGGAGGCTTAGGTGGGAGGACTGCTTGACCCTGGGAGATCAAGGTTGCAGTAAGCTATTATGTGTTACTGCACTGCAGCCTGGGTGACACAGTGAGACCCTGTCTCAGAAAAAAAAAAAATTGTAGAGTGATCCTTTTTTTGTTTAAGACTATGTACACATACACACACATTTAGATTATATATACACATATAATAAAAAGCTTATATATACACATGTAAATATGTGCAAATACATATAATGTATGTGTATACAAAAGAGTTTTGCAGTATCAGTTTATGGGAATTCGTGAAACTTTAACTGCTTTGTCTTAATCTGGTGTCTTCTTGGGGAACTACAGAACTTAATCTTATTGGGGAACTACAGGACTTGGCCCTACATTATTTATCAAAAGAGGTTGATATTACATTCGATTATCAAAAGAGAATTCTGTCTTCGCTGGGTTCCAGGTGCCTTAGGAATGAGTTTTATCTGATTCCTTCTGATCCTTACAGCAATATATACTGGCACTACCATCATGATTACTTAACTTTAGTAACATTTCCTAGGAAATTAGTAGATTGCTCTCCCCACTCCCAGGTTATATCTGTATAAGGAGTACTTTTTTGTTGTTACTGTTCACAGCTTCATTGAGTTGCAATTGGCATATAACAAACTGCACATATTTTTAAGGGTACATTTTGATGAGTTTTGACATAATATAATTGTACCTGTGAAACAATTAGTGTGATCAAGAGATGAACATAACTGTTACCACCAGAAGTTTCCTAGTGCTCCTTTGTAGTCCCTCCCTCTGTCTTATATTCTTTTCCTTCCTTCTGCTTGCCCCCAACCCTGCATTTTGTAGAATTTGATTTAATTTTAGAGACAAGGTCTCACTGTGTTGCCTAGGCTGGCCTCAAACTCCTGGGATCCTGTGATCCTCCCACCTCAGCCTCCTGAGTAGCTAGGACTATGTAAAAATTTATTTTATTTTATTTTGGAGACAGGGTCTGGCTCTGTCACCCAGGCTGTAATGTAGTGTTGTGATCTTGGCTCACTGCAACCTCTGCCTCCTGGGCTCGAGCCATCCTCCTACCTCAGCCTCCTAAGTAGCTGAGACTACACGGTCACACCACCACACGCGGCTAATTTTTGTATTTTTTGTACAGGCAGGGTTTCACCATGTTGGCCAGGCCTCAAGTGATCCGCCTGCCTTGGCCTCCCAAAGTGCTGGGATTACAGGCATGCATCAGTGTACCCAGCATATGTAAATTTTATATAAATGAAATCATATTGTATATACTGTTGTTTTGGCCTACCTGTTTTTCACTCAACATCATTATTTCATTGCTGTATGTCTTTTCATTTTCAGTTTATAATAGGGTGGATTACATTGATTTTTGTACATGTTGAACTAACATTGCATTCCTGGGATAAACTCCATTTGGTCATAATGTATTAACCTTTTTATATATTGTTGAACTGAATTCACTAAAATTTTGTTTAAAATGTTTGCATCTATGTTCATGAAGGATTTCAGTCTGTAGTTTTCTTGTTATATCTTTGGTTTACTATGAGATGAGAAGTGTTCTGTCCTTTTTTCTGGGAGTGTTTGTGTAGTGTTGGTATTATACTTCATTACATATTTGGTAGAATTTACCAGTAATACTTTTTTAGCTGTTTTTATTTTATCTTTTACTTTTCTCCTTACCTAGTTTGGTATGATGGCAAAGATATAATATGTGAAAGATGCAAGACCTTCCAGTGTAGCTTTTCTACCCTTTGTAGAATTTATAGTGTATTTAAAGAATATTTCACATAAAGGCTGGGCACAGTGGGTCATGCTTGTAATCCCAGCACTTTGGGAGGCCGAGGTGGGTGGATCACTTGAGGTCAGGAGTTTGAGATCAGCCTGGCCAACATAAAGAAACCCCATCTCTATGAAAAATACAAAAATAGCCAGGTATGGTGGCGGGACCCTGTAATCCCAGCTGCTTGGGAGGCTGAGACACAAGAATTGCTTGAACCTGGGAGGCAGAGGTTGCAGTGAGCAGAGATCATGCCACTGCACTCCAGACTGAACAGAGCAAAACTCTGTCTCAAGAAAAAAAAAGTAATAATAATTCACATAAAATGGCAATGTGGTTATCTCTGGGAGTCAAACTTTAAAAAAAAATCGAAAACACCAAAGCTAATTTAATTTAAAAAATATAGGTTTTCCAGGTGAGGTGGGTGGCTCATGCCTGTAATCCCAACACTTCAGGAGGCCGAGGTAGACGGATCTTGTGGTCAGGAGTTGGAGACAAGCCTGGCCAACATGGCGAAACCCTGCCTCTAATAAAAATACAAAAATCAGCCGGGCGTGGTGGTGGGCACTTGTAATCCCAGCTTATCAGGAGGCTGAGGCAGGAGAATGGCTTGAACCTGGGAAGCGGAGGTTGCAGTGAGCTGAGATTGCACTACTGCACTCCAGCCTGGGCGACAAGAGTGAAACTCTGTCTCAAAAAAAAAAAAGGTATTCTAGTTTCCTTACATGGTTCTTACCTTCAGGATCTTAATAGGTTATGATCCAGAAGAAAAATCTTAGTCATTTTTGGACATACTCTAGGGTCTCTATTTGGTTTCAGATTTATCACACACCAAGAATTGTTGCTTTCTGTGGCATAGTCTACCCTGGGTCTAGCAGGCCAGGCACAACCCTGTCCCAAAATAGAGTGTGACTAACCAGTTTCTGGTACTAGGTGAGTCTCTAGACTACCTAGGTTAGGTGCAATTTGCTGCAGTGGGGCTTACTGGTGTCATGGTTAAAGGAGTCTCCCAAGCACTGTCTATCATCAAAGGAGAAATAAGTTGAACTAAAGAGTAAGGAAAAGGTGACCTGTAGGTCCATTTCTAAGGTCAGGAAATGACAATCAATGAGTTATTAGGAAGGCAGAGCCCTTTGTATTAGTCCATTCTCATATTGCTATAAATAACTACCTGAGGCTAGGCACGGTGGCTCATGCCTGTAATCCCAGCACTTTGGGAGGCCAAGATGGGCGAATCACCTGAGATCAGGAGTCCGAGACCAGCCTGGCCAACCTAGTGAAACCCCATTTCTAATAAAAATACAAAAATTAGTCAGGGGTGGTGGTGCGGCCTGTAATGCCAGCTACTACGGAGGCTGAGGCAGGAGAATCGCTTGAACCCAGGAGGTGGAGGTTGCAGTGAGCTGAGGTTGCACCACTGCAGCCTGGACAACAGAGTGAGATTCCATTTCAAAAAAAAAAAAAAAACAAGAAACAAACCAAAAACAGAACTACCCGAGACTAGGTACTTCATAAAGAAAAGAAGTTTAATTGGCTCACAGTTCCACAGGCTAGGGAGACCTCAGGAAACTTATAATCATGGTGAAAGGTGAAGGGGAAGCCCAAACATCCTACATGGCTGAAGCAGGAAGGGGAGAGAGAAAGGGGGAAGTGCTGTATACTTTCAGACAACCAGATCTCATGAGAACTCAGTCAATATCAAGAGAACAGCTGCAGGAAATCTACCCCTATGATCCAGTCTCCTCCAACAACATTGAAGATCACAATTCAACATGAGATTTGGGTGGGGACACAGAGGCAAACCCTATCACCCTTCAATCTTCTGTTACTTACAAGGCTTATTAAGGTCCTCTATTACATTTAAGCCTCTATTGCTTACGTAGTTTACAGGATCTCATAAGTAACATAGATGAGGGAACTGTCCAATCTCACAGCATTATCAGTATGACCCATAGTCCTGGATACTGAGACTGATCAAGTCACTTAAAAAAATTTATATAATGGATATATTATGTGAAGCCAGAAGACCAAAAGAGCTATGTTCCAGTAGAATAATCAAGTCACTTTTATTTTTTAATTTTTATTTTTCAAATAGAGACAAAGTCTCACTATGTTGCCCAGGCTGGTCTCGAACTCCTGGGTTCAGGCCTCAGCCTCCCAAAGTATTGAGATTACAGGCATGAGGCACAGCTCCCGCCCAAAAGATTTTTTTTTTATTGGGGACCAAGTGTCGTTCTCTTGCCCAGGCTGGATTGCAGTGGCTGGGATTTATAGGTGCATGCCACCACGCCCAGCTAATTTTTGTATTTTTAGTAGAGACGGGATTTCACCCCTCTCTGTTGGTCAGGCTGTTGGTCAGGCTGGTCTCGAATTCCTGACCTCATGATCTGCCCACCTCAGCCTCCCAAAGTGCTGGAATTACCGGCGTGAGCCACCACACCTGGCCCAAAAGATTTTTAAAACAAAATGTGTGATATAGTGATATATATGCTTGTTTATTAACACATTATTTAATGTGTCTAATATCTTTTTTTTTTTTTGAGACGAAGTCTTGCTCTTGTCACCCAGGCTGCAGTGCAATGGCATGATCTCGGCTCACTGCAGCCTCCACCTCTCGGGTTCAAGCAAGTCTCCTGCCTCAGCCTCCTGAGTAGCTGAGATTATAGGCTTCTGCCACCGTGCCCAGCTAATTTTTGTATTTTTAGTAGAGACATCATGTTGATCAGGCTGATCTTGACTCCTGACCTGATCTGCCTGCCTTGGACTCCCAGAGTGCTGGGATTACAAGTACAGGCATGAGCCACTGCACCCAGCCTAATGTGTCTAATATCGTTGATGATTTTAAAGTAATGAGTGTAAATGATATTTTGAGATATCTGCAAACTGGCATAATAGAAAGTTTTTTTTTTTCATTTCTATTGTTCACAAAGTCCCAGGTACTATAATATTGCTGCAGATTGTTTCCTGTGTTCATAATGAAAAGAAATGCTAT
Organism: Plecturocebus donacophilus; assembly: GCA_004027715.1. Lineage (NCBI taxonomy): Eukaryota > Metazoa > Chordata > Mammalia > Primates > Pitheciidae > Plecturocebus > Plecturocebus donacophilus. The sequence goes on from PVKP010034404.1 coordinate 9,951, forward strand.
ATTTTAGTAGGAGATTAGTGAAAATAAATTTGTATTTTTTCTCTATCCAAATTCACAGACTTTGAATTCTCTTCATGGATTCCTTGGGGGTGCTTAGACTTGAGATTAAGAATTTCTGCATTAAAAACTCTGTTTTCTTAACCTGTTTTTTCCCCAGGGAAGTAGCAAAAGATGATAGAAGCCCAGTCTTAGAAATATCCTTGTGCCTGAAGGACTATTTCAAGGGAGGTAAGGTAGACTAACCCCACTACATATATAGTTTTTTTGTTTGAGTCAGTGTCTCACTCTGTAGCCCATGCTGGAGTACAGTGGCACAATCTCGGTTCACTGTAACCTTCCACCTCCTGGGTTCAAGCAATTCTCCTGACTCAGCCTCCCAAGTAGTTGGGATTACAGGCATCTGCCACAACACCCGGCTAATTTTGTTTTGTATTTTCAGTAGAGACGGGGTTTCACCATGTTGGCCAGGCTGGTCTCGACCTCCTGACCTCAAGTGATCTGCCAACCTTGGCCTCCCAAAGTTGTGGGATTACAGGTGTGAGCCTATTTCTTTTTTTTTAAAAAAGGCCTCTGGAAGAGAGTGTAGTGTTTTGAAAGCATTATATGTTTCCGATTCATCTTTGTCTGTTATCTCAGAAATCTCAGCATGGCTCAGCTGATTGCCAGTTACTCAAAGGCCCTCATCATATTGTTGACCTGCTGGGGCTCACAGTAATACTTGAAGGCTGAGACGCCAGGAGGATCCACTTCTGACTTACTCACATGGTTGTTGGCAGGAGTCATTTCCCCACAGGATTTTTGACTGAGGGCCTCAGACTGTTGACCTCTTATTTCCTTTCCATATGGGCCTCTCCATAGAGTGGCTCACAACATGGCAGCTGGCTTCCCTAAGAAAGAGCAGGTAAGGCAAGAGAGAACACCTAAAAAGGAAGCCAAGGGTTTTGTTAGCTAATCTTGGAAATGACTTTCCATCACTTCTGTGATATTCTAGTGATTAGAAGCACATCAGTAAAACCAACCTGTACTGAAGGGGAAGAGATTACCTAAGAGCATGAATACCAGAAAGCAGGGATCATTGGAGATTCATTTAGCAGCTACCTGCTGCACTACATAAGGTTAGTTAGTATCATTGGGAATAATAAATTCATTGGTAATCCAACTCCACTATTTGATTTGTAAGTATTGACTTTAAAACTATGAAAGTTACTTTAATTGGAAGTCTTATATTATTGTTTGTTTTTCTTTTTCCTTATTTTCCAGAATAACCTTGGTATCTTGTGGTCTGAAAGAGAAGAAATTGAAACTGCACAGGCTTACCTGGAGTCATCAGAAGCACTATATAATCAATATATGAAAGAGGTATGTTACATGTCAGATAATTTTTGAGTTTTGATTGAAAACTAGTCAAAAATTGATAGTAAGAATTCCTCATTCATAATATTGGTGTGACTCCTCACTGTGCCCAGGAACTTCTCTATAGAGCTATCTGGGAAGTCACCTAATAGCTGAAATTATTGCATATTAAGGACTTTGGGGTTTAAAAAAAAATAATCCTTGGATAGGACATAATGGCAACCTAGTCTGAATACAATTATAAAAGAAACATTATTCTAATGTTATCCCAAAATGCTATTTGCATGTTTTTGTATTTATAATCTAAACATTCTATTTTGGTTTTCAATGAAAATAGCACTGTTTGACGGAAACAAGAATATTTTAACAAAACATCTGAAATCTTCTTTGAAGCAGTGGTTCTCAAACATTAGCACCCATTAAAATCTCCTGGAGAGCTTGTGAAAGCACAGCAGACTGGGCTTCCAGTCTCTGATTTAGTAGTTCTGGGGTGAGGCCTAGGGATTTGCATTTTTAACAAGATCCCCAGTGATGCTTATGCTGTTGTCCTAAGTACTGTACTGTACTTTGAGAACCACTGCTTCAGGGCAATCGTTTTTCAATGTTTTTTTTTTTTTTTTTTTTTTAAACCCATGAAACCCTTTTGAAAATACAGCATGTAAAAATTGATTTGAGTCTGGGCATGGTGGCTCACAGCTGTAATCCCAACACTTTGGGAGGCCGAGGCAGGTGGATCACCGAGTTCAGGAGTTTGAGACCAGCCTAACCAACGCAAAATTAGCTGGGCGTAGTGGCACATGCCTATAATCCCAGCTAATCGAGAGGCTGAGGCAGGAGAATTGCTTGAACCTGGGATGTGGAGGTTGTGGTGAGCTGAGATTGTGCAATTTCACTCCAGCCTGGGCAACAAGAGCAAAACTCCGTCTCAAAAAAATAAAATGGATTGAGTTACATTGGTTAAGGAGCTTAGAAGAACCTAGAGCCCAATCCACTGCAGATTCTTCCTTCCTTCCCACTTCAGTAGTACAAAAGAGATGCTGTAGAACTTCTAGGGCTCTGGGGAGCCAATGCTGAAAATTCTAACTTTAGGGGTCACAGCCTATAAAGGTGACAAACCACTGTGTTACCATCTGTTTCTTTAATAAACTTTTTTTAATATGAAGGAGAAATTATCAAGCACAATATTTTGCTGTGATTACTATTTGTCACATCTATCTGCTTTAAAAATCCATTAATATGAGTGGGCATGGTGGCTCATGCCTGTAATTCCAGCACTTTGGGAGACTGAGGCAGGTAGATCTCTTGAGGTCAGGAGTTCGAGACCAGCTTGGGCAACATGGTGAAACCCCATCTTTACTAAAAATACAAAACAGCTGAGTGTGGTGGCACATACCTGTAGTCCCAGCTACTCAGGAAACTGAGGCAGGAGAATCGCTTGAACCTGGGAGGCAGAGGCTGCAGTGAGCCAAGATCGCGCCACTGCACTTCAGCCTGGGCGACAGATCAAGACCCTGTTTCAAAAAAAAATCCATTAATAAAGTGTTTTTATAACATTAAAAAACTTGAAATAACATTATATATCGTATAAAAGAGACTAAACATACAGAATTACGTTTGCTAAATTCAGGCATCAGAATGCTTGACTACAAAAGGATATGAGAAGTTTATATGCCTGTAATCCCAGCACTTTTGGAGGACGAGGCTGGAGGTTCACATGAACCCAGGAGTTTGAGACCAGCCTGGGCAACATAGCAAGACCTTATCACTACAAAAAATTTAAAAATTTGCCAGGCATGGCAGCACACACCTATAGTTCTAGCTACTTGGGAGACTAAGGCAGGAGTGTCACTTGAGCCCAGGAGTTTGAGGTTGCAGTGAAGTATCATTGAACCACTGTACTCTAGCCTGGGTGACAGAGCAAGATTGTTTTTTTTGTTTGTTTATTTGTTTGTTTGCAGGACGGAGTCTTGCTCTGTCACACAGGCTGGAGTGCAGTGGTGCAATCTCAACTCACTGCAACCTCTGCCTCCTGGGTTCAAGCAATTCTTCTGCCTCAGCTTCCTGAGTAGCTGGGATTACAGACATGCACCACCATGCTCAGCTAATTTTTGTATTTTTTTAGTAGTGACGGGTTTCACCATGTTGGTCAGGCTGGTCTCAAACTCCTGACCTCGTCATCCATCTGCCTCAGCCTCCCAAAGTGCTGGGATTAGAGGTGTTAGCCACCATGTCTGGTCAGTTTTTTTTTTAAATAATGAATATTCTACCTTGTCCATCCAGAGCAATATGAAGAAGAAAAATAAAACAGTATTACAAGTATATGAGTGCTTGAGTGAATTTAATGGAGATTTTCAATTTAAAAAATATAAAATTGGGTTTAGTTAAAAAATTTAATTCATATATGGTTTTGTACTTGTTTGATGTCAAACAATTATTAGTAACCCTGAATAAAAATCTTTTTACTGTTTCATAAAGCTTATTGACTTAATGGTGACAGAAGTTACAATGTCATTTTTATTTTTAATTTTTACTTTTTTTTTTTTGAGATGGAGTCTCACTTTGTCACCCAGGCTGGAGTTCAGTGGTGTGATCTTGGCTCACTGCAACTTCTGCCTCCTGGGTTCAAGCAATTCTCTTGCCTCAGCCTCCCAAGTAGCTGGGATTACAGGCGCCCGTCACCATGCCTGGCTAATTTTTGTATTTTTATGGAGACAGGGTTTCACCATGTTGGCCAGGCTGGTCTCAAACTCCTGACCTCAATAAAGTTGTTATAAAAAATATCAAAACAAAAACAAAAACAACTCCTGACCTCAAGTGATCCGCCCACCTCAGCCTCCCAAAGTTCTGGAATTACAGGCATGAGCCACCATGCCTGGCCTCGTACCTTGGCATTTTAACTTTCTTTCTGTGGTACTAAGAAGAGCAGTGCGCCACAAAGCCAAATAAAGATGTTAGTCTCTCCTTTCTTGCTTTTAGGCTCACACTCTTGTATGTGAAATTGTTAGTTTAAAATGTAAAGTTTGAGGCCAGGCACAGTGGCTCACACCTTTAATCCCAGCACTTTGGGAGGCTGAGGTGGGTGGATTGCTTGACCTAGATGTTCAAGATCAGTGTTGGCCACAAAAACTAAAAAAAATTAGCTGGGTGTGATGGCTTGTGCTTGTGGTCCCAGCTACTTGGGAGGCTGAGGTGGGACAATGGCTTGAGTCCGGGAGGTCAGTCCAGGAGGTCAAAGCTGCAGTGAGCCAGGTTCCAGCCACTGCACTCCAGCCTGGGCAACAGAGCGAGACCCTGTCTCAAAAATAAATAAATAAACGAAAATGCAAAAGCTGAGCTCGGTGACTTGCACTTATAATCCCAGCACTTTGGGAGGCCAAGGTGGGAAGATTTCTTGATGCCAGGAGTTCAAGACTAACATGAGCAACAAAGCAAGAACACGTCTTAAAAAAAAAAAGAAAAAAGAAAAAAGAAAAAAAAAAAGGCAAGAACACGTCTTTACAAAAAAAAAAAAGGTGCTAAGCATCAATAGTATTCCATTAAAAATAGTATCGATATGGAAACAACACATATAGCAAAATTCTTTGTGCTTAGTTATTACCACTATTTTAGTTAAAAGAAGAGACTGATTTGACTGTTAATGTTACATACGACATGTGAAAGCCATAACAGTGAAGTATGTACATAAAATAATATATTGATTAATTCCCCTCATCTAGACAGGGGTAAGCATGTTAAGCAGCCCTCGGAATTGTTGAAGAGTTCTCTGAAAAATTACTTATGTATTTTGTTTTCCTTGGGCCTTGCTTCCTGTCTTAGTTATTTTTACTTTCTGTAAATTGTGGGAGCCCAAGTTATGCTGCTTTTAGTGTTTACATACACAAGCTAAAATCATATTTGTTTTGGAAAGCGTTGTTACTTTTGGAATTTAATTAATTCAGTTAAAAGCAAGAGTGTGCTTCTAGATGGGACTGTCCTCATAGAAGTAGAATGAGGGGCCGGGCACAGTGGCTCACGCCTGGAATCCCAGCACTTTGGGAGGCTGAGGCGGGCAGATCACGAGGTCAGGAGTTCAAAACCAGTGAAATCCCATCTCTACTAAAAATACAATAAAATTAGCCAGGCGTGGTGGTGGGGACCTGTAATCCCAGCTACTCGGGAGGCTGAGGCAGGAGGTGGAGGGTTGCAGTGAGTGGAGATCGTGCCGCTGCACTCCAGCCTGGGCTACAGTGTGAGACTCCATCTCAAAAAAAAAAAAAAAAAAAAAGGTAGAATGAGGCAGAGGTTAGGCAGTTCTGTTCTTTTGGAAGACTTAAGAAGGCATTGTAAGTGATTTATAAATATTAATTCCATCCTCATAGCCTTATGAATAGATACTGTTATTACCCTTATTTTGTAGATGAGGAAACAGAAACACAAGAGATCAAGTGACTTGCCCAAGGCAATAAATAACAGAATCTGGTTTTAATGTCCCTATATTGAAAGGTGCTAATATACTTACTTCCTTGAGAAAAAAAATTAGGATAAATGGTCAGGAGTTCGAGACCAGCCTGACTAACATGATGAAACCCTGTCTCTACTAAAAATACAAAAATTAGCTGGGTGTGGTGGCATGCACCTGTAATCCTAGCTACTCAGGAGGCTGAGGCAGGAGAATCACTTGAACCCAGGAGGTGGAGGTTGCAGTGAGCCAAGATCGTGCCGTTGCACTCTAGCCTGGGCAACAGAGCAAGACTCTGTCTCAAAAAAAAAACACTTCTCATTTGATTTTTACTAGTGGTGAGTTTAGAATAATATTACTGTGGAGATATATATGTTTTTCCTATTTATTATGCTCATGTAGGTTTTTTAAAAAGCCCTTTTACCAGACAAGATTGTGATTTAAAATACTTAAAGAGGCTGGGCACAGTGGTTCATGCCTGTAGTCTCAGCACTTTGGGAGGCTGGAAGATCACTGGAGGCTAGGAGTTCAAGACCAGCGTGGGCAACATAGCAAGACCCCCATCTCTAAATAAATAAATAAGAATTAAAAAAAGAAAAAACAAAATACTTAAAGAATTAGATATGTCTCAAGGCAAATTGGTGGATTTTTTTTGCATATTTGCAGTTTAACTGCAACAACAGTTAAATTTTTGTCAAATGTGAACTTATAGGATATTTTTTATTTGTTTGACTCAGATTTTATGGTTAAGAAAATTACTTGTTGAGCCAGGTGCGGTAGCTCATGCATATAATCCTAGCACTTTGGGAGGCCAGGGCGGGTGGATTGCTTGAGCCCAGGAGTTTAAGACCAGTCTGGGCAACATAACGAAACCCTGTCTCTACAAAAAAATATAAAAGTTAGTCAGGTGTGGAGGCACACAGCTGTAGTTCCAGCTATTGGGGAGGTTGAGGTAGGAGGATTGGGAGGTGGAGGTTACAGTGACCTGAGATTGTGCCATTCCACTCCAGCCTGGGTGACAGAGACCCTGTTTCAAAAAATTAATTAATTAATTAATTAAAATTTTAAAAATGGAAAATTACTTCTTAAGTAATATAAAAATGAACCAGGATCTCAAAAAAAAAAATGGACTAGGAAAAAATGAAATGTATTTGTCTTGTAAAAGTTGATTTCTCCAGGTCTTCCAGAAGAGGGCACTTGGTGTTTACAGTTTAAAACTTTAAAGAGCTTTTGTTTTTCTTAATTGTAGGTTGGAAGTCCTCCTCTTGATCCAACTGAGTGTTTTCTTCCTGAAGAAGAGAAACTTACTGAACAAGAGAGATCAAAAAGGTGAGTAGATATAGAAATTAGCCCTTACAAATATTTCCACATAGCATAGATAAGGTGATTGTTCAAAAAGGCACTTATAAAGGTTGCAGAATGTGGATTCTGATGTGAGTAAAACCTCCATTTACCACTTACTTGTTATGTGATCTTGTTCAAACCTGAGACTCAGTTTCCTGTGTCAAATAGATACAATAAATAAATCCAATTCAAAGGGTTGGTGGATCAAAATAAATATATATGAAATTTACTTATAAAACTTAAAATATTACACAAATACTGATTTTTTCTTTACAGATTTGAAAAGGTTTATACTCATAACCTGTATTACCTAGCTCAAGTCTACCAGCATCTGGAAATGTTTGAGAAGGCTGCTCACTATTGCCACAGTACGCTAAAGCGCCAGCTTGAGCACAACGCCTACCATCCTATAGAATGGGCTATCAATGCTGCTACCTTGTCACAGTTTTACATCAATAAGGTACGCTTCTTGTAGTTATCTAACAGAATACCAATAATAGGTATAAAAATAGAACCAGTAGTACCTTGAAAATACCATCTTTTAAAAGCAGGTAGCTTATATTTTATGATGTACAACTGGACCCGAAAATGCAGCCCAATTTGTCAGTGTACTAAAATTTTGTAGCTTTTTGTTGTATGAATTATTTTGAGTTTAAAAATACCAAGTTTTATCATTTGTTTTACATGTTACTTAAGACTAATTCTTTTTTTAACATAGGCACACTATCTCAACCCATTTTAGTGAGATATTACCTTAAATTACAGATTTTTCTTATAGATATAACTTTATCTTTATGTAATAGTAATCTCATAACTCTGAGAATTTGACTGAGGAAGTTGACTGTTAAATGTGGGCTTTGATGAAAGCATGTGATGCATTTCAGTTATTTTTCAGAATTAACTCTATAATAATTTTTTGATGTTGGAAATATGTCTGCTGAGTTCTGAAGTTCTAGGTCTTTATGACATACTTCTTTTGGATTGTTACACAGGGACAATGTTTTTGAACTTCTTAGTTGTTTATCAGAATTTCTCCTAAAAATTTAAAAAAGCATTGCTCAGATCCTGTTGATATACTCTTAATTGACTCATTTATTCCTTTACTCACTGAGAGTTTTTAATGCTAAAATAATTTTACCCTACCTTTTCTAACTAGATTTTCCTATTAATCCTTAATAAGCCATCTCAGCAACAGAAATTACTTTTATTTGTATTTCTAATTCACAAGCCTCTCTGAAATTTTGATAATTCTCTGCTTATCAGAGTTCCTTCTTTCATCTCTCTGGTAACCTGCTGCCTTATCCTTGGGACTTTATCGTTTTTGAGCATTTTGTTAGCATTGGTTCTGTAAATACGCCCTATGATTAAAGTATTGTCCCACAGAATTTCATTCAGAAAAACTATTAGCAGGAGAGAAAGGGCTGTGGTGACTGCAGCATCGCTTCTAGGACTTTGGTCTAAGATCAAGTGTGTAAGTAACGCTACTGCATATATCAGAGTATTCAGTTAACTAATTCTCATGAATCCATTTCATTGTCCTCATCAGAAGTGTTATCAAGTGCCTCTGCTTGTGGCATCTTTTTTATGCTGTTGGAGGCCCCTTGTTCATTTTGTTTAGCAACTTTAAAATTATATAGTCACTGTGACTTTAATACTTAAAACTCAATGGATATTGGTAGTACTAAGATATCTAGATATTAAAGTGTGATTTAAAATTTAAAGTTGTTAAGCATTACTTATATGGAGCATGCAGTAATTTCCATCAGCACTTTCCACACCCTGTACTTTTATTTTTTACCAAAATCTTTTTTAAGTTTTTGTTAAAACTAAGTTGTATTGCAAAAAGAGGGATTTGAACCATATTTTTTAAAATGCAATTTCATTTATATCATTGTCATCTTCATCTGATTCCAGTGATGAGGTTTTACTACTTGGTGAATCCCTACCTGGCAGCTGCTAAAGTCCCACATTTACCAGCCACCTAGAGGGCATAAAGCACTCACTGTTCTAGCAGTGGTTGCTCACAGGGAGTCAATCTGGACAAAGCTGAAATGATGATAATGGTTAAGGGATTGGATTGTAGAGGGATAATTAAACTTTCATTATGTAAACTAAGTTTCTTTCGGCTTTTAAGATTTAACACATTGGCCAGGCTTGGTGACTTCTGCCTGTAATCCCAGCACTTTTGGAGGCCGAGGTGGGTGGATCACAAGGTCAGGAGTTCGCGACCAGCCTGGCCAATATGGTGAAACCCCATCTCTACTAAAAATACAAAATTAACTGGGCGTGGTGGCTCACGCCTGTAATCCCAACACTTTGGGAGGCTGAGGCGGGCGGATCACAAGGTTAGGAGTTTGAGATCAGCTGGCCAATATGGTGAAACCCCGTCTCTACTAAAAATACAAAATGAGCCAGGCATGGTGGCGAATGCCGGTAATCCCAGCTACTCGGCTGAGGCAGGAGAATCACTTGAACCCAGGAGGCGGAGGTTGTGGTGAGCCAAGATTGTGCCATTACACTCCAGTCTGGGCAGCAAGAGTGAAACTCCATCTAAATTTAAAAAAAGAAAAAAGAGGAAGATTTAACACATTTTTATCTATAGATGTTTAGATGTTGCTGGGCTAATACTACATGTGCCCAGCTATTCTCAAGATGGCTTCTGAATTTGCCATAATGAAAAGATACATTTAATGCTGTGATTTTAAAGTTACAGCCAACCATTTAAAGCCTTTCAAGTATTATTAATTTTAAGTAGACATTCTATTTAATGAGGGTGGCTTCCAACTAAAAGTTGGACTTTAACTTTGAACTTCTGCTGGGTGGTCCTTTGACTTACATGACAAGTACAAATATTTCTATTAACAAGGAGATCTTCTCTAATTGTTTGAGAAGTTTGCCTTGCCCAGAATTGAATTATGAAGTCTTCAAGGGTGTTGGTAAAGCAGTTCCATAAAGTTCATCTATAGAAATCTGTTGACTTTAAAACTTGGTGGGAAGCCTTATTGTATGTAAATTTTAAAGATTTTAGAACGCAGGAATCTCTTCCTATCCAAATTTATCCTATTTGTCTTTGTATAGTAGGATGTAAAAGGGCCCTCTAAACCTAATAAAAATTAAATCTTCAGGCTGGGCAAGGTGGCTTACATCTATAACCCCAGCACTCTGGGAGGCCAAGGTGGGAGCATCTCTTGAAGCCAGGAGTTAGAGACCTGTCTAGGCCACATAGAGAAACCCCAGAATTAGCCAGGCTTGGTGGCATGTGCCTATATTCCAGCTACTCAGGAGGCTAAAGGTGGGAGGATCCTTTAAGCCCAGGAGGTTGAGGTTGCAGTGAGCTATGATTGTGCCACTGCACTCTGGCCTTGGGCCAGGGTGAGGCCCCTGTCTCTTAAAACAAAAAAAACTTTTAATCCTCTGACACAATGTAAATAGTCTAAGAATTTATTGTGCATGGGATTTTGGCTATTTAGACTGAACCTAAAGGACTTTTGAGGCAATTTAAGTGTTGGATGACAGCCATTCCTGTATATTCATTGATTATATAAGGAGAGCTAACTTTCACTTGGTAGTTGTCTTTCAGCCAGACTGAATTATTATTAAAGAGTTTAGGGGCATTATTATTTTAACCTTTGAGGTAACATTTTAACCAGATAATACGATAATCTATCTTTTATACCTTCTGAATGATCTGTAACTCTACAGGGCCTCCTTGTGGTATTTTTATCTGATTTTATAGCTTTTCCCATGTTAAAAAAAAATTATGCAAGTATCAGTTGCAAATAAAGCTGTGTGATAGTTGCATTCACTGTTGTTTATTTCCCCAATAGCTATGCTTTATGGAGGCCAGACACTGTTTATCAGCTGCTAATGTCATTTTTGGTCAAACTGGAAAGATCTCAACCACAGAAGACAGTAAGTTTATTTGTGCATGTTGTACATAGCTTTTAAAAAACATTTTATTTTGAAATTATTTTAAATTTTTGAAAAGTTCTAAGAAAGAAGAGCTATCATATGCCCTTCTCTTAAATGCACCAGTTTTTAGTGTTTCCCTCGCTTGGAATCAAATTTTATTTTTCTCTCTGAACCATTAGAGAGAAGGTTACATACATTAGGGTTCTTTACCCTTTCATACTTCAGTATATATTTCCTAAGAGGAATATTTTCTTACATAATCAGAGATCATTTATCAAATTCAAGAAATGTAACATTGGCCAGGCATGGTGGCTTATGCCTGTAATCATAGCATTTTGGGAGGCCAAGAAGGGAGGCTCGCTTGGGGCCAGGAGTTCAAGACCAGCCCGGTCAACATAGTGAGACCCCCATCTCTATTTTTTTTAAAGAAATTTAAAAAAAAGTAACGTTGATACAATTCTTTTATCAACAGTGCATATTTCTATTTCATCAGTTATTGCCCTAATATTCCTTCTGGCATTTGTTTTCCAGTACTGGTTTATACAGTTCAAGATTGCATATTGGATTCAGTTGTCACATCTCTAGGCATTTTTCATCTGGAATAGTTTCTCAGCCTTTCTTTACTTTTCATCACATAACATTTTTGAAGAGTACAGGCCAGTTATTTCACAGAATTACTGTCAACTGGGGTTTGTGTGATATTTCCTCATGCCATGATTCAGATGATATATTTTTGGTTGGAATACTACATGCATAAGCGATGTAGCCAAATATCCATCTTTTTAAGTATAGGGTTTCATTTAGTCTTAGAAAAATCACAGTTAACATGTGTCTTTGAGTCGTTTAACAGGTTTTATAGTAAGTTCATTATTTATCCTCTGATTCTATAACTGACTGTTGAACAGTTTCCAACCTTCTTAAGATGTTTTAGATTTTGAAACATCATGTCTTCATTATAAATGGACATTCTAATTGTGGATCTGAAAAATGCAGAGGCCCTTAAGGGTTAAAGGAATGTACATTATCAAAGTAAATAGTTGCTTTCTCCCCTAATATATTGACTACATTGAATGAATTATAGATTAGTTCAAGTCTAAGAGGCACTTGTCTCAAAAAAAAATTAATAAAAACTAAATTGCTGAGATATTAATATCTCATTTTATTTAAAGTAATATTGTGAGTTTTTTTTTTAACTCTTCAAAATAGAAAGCTGAAAAAATATCAGTGTCCAGTGTTTTCAAAATGTTCTTATTGAGCATTCTCATGTATTGTTGGTTGGAGTATTTGTTGAAAATAATTTGGCTGTATGTTGTGAATTATTTAAAATTGTATAAACTCTTTTACTCAGTAAATTCCACTTCTAGGAATCTGTCCTAAGGAAGTAATCTAAAATTCAGACAGATTTTTGCACAGATATATTCATGTTTTGAGTTTTAAAAATGTGTATATATACATATGCATATATATACATACATACATATATATATATATGTATATGTATAAAACTACAAACCTTTGTGTTGAGGGCTGACTTACAATAGATTGCAGCAAGAAAGCTGCTCTGCTGTATATGACACTCTTGACACTCTGACCCAGAAGCAGCTCATCTGTGAATGGTTTAGCACCAGGTTCCCCACAACCACGTGTTGTGTGACATAGAGGTTTTTGTGATAGTAAAGAATTGGAAACAACAAGTTCCGGGTTAGAACTAGAAGAATGGTTAAATAATGGAATATATATTTAATTGTATATAATGCTATATTTAAAAATGAAGCTAAGAGTTGATAATGATATGAATAAAGTGTTCATGGTATGAGAAGAAATATGCAAAAATAGTAGTGAGTGCTTCTGGGTAGTAGGATTTGGAGTGGGTCTTTCTTCCCTTTCCCCCAAACCCCCTGCTTCACTGAAGATCTGTTACTTTTATAGTCAGGAAAAGGTGATATAAAAAATATTACAGTACCCAGTGAAAATTACAGTTGTGATTATTAACTTAAACAAATCACATGTATATTTTAGCTCCTGAAGCTGAAGGAGAAGTGCCAGAGCTTTATCATCAAAGAAAGGGGGAAATAGCAAGATGCTGGATCAAATATTGTTTGACTCTCATGCAGAATGCCCAACTCTCTATGCAGGTAATACGGTCAAGAGTTGCCTTTTTCTTTCTTAAATGAACAACTTGTAAGTAAAAACTCATAGTGAGGATTGTGCTTATTAGACTCACATTGTGTTTAATATGAAAGGCATGTAGAGTGCTCTCATAAATATTTCTTTCTTGGTTTTAAATCTTACTCATCCAATTGCTTGAATCCAGGAGGCAGAGGCTGCAGTGAGGCAAGATTGGGCCACTGCACTCCAGCCTGGGCAACAGAGCAAGACTCCATCTCAAAAATAAGTAAATAAAATAAATCATATTCATTCAAGGCCTGTCTTAAATACTACCTCTTCCTTGAAGACTTCTTTGGTTAGAGTATAAGCTTCTTGAGAGCTACAAACTATATCATATTCTTTTTGTTTTTAAAACAGGCTCTCCCTCTATTGCCCAGGCTGAAGTGTAGTGGCATGATCATGGTTCACTGCAGCCTTGATCTCCCCAGGTCACGCAATCCTCCCACCTCATTGATCCCAATCCTCAAGGCCTCATGCAATCCTCAAGGCCTATCTTAAATACTACTTCTTCCTGAAGACTTTTCTTTGGTTAGAATATAAGCTTCTTGAGAGCTGGGAACTGTATCATATTCTTTTTTTTTTTTTTCAGAAGGAGAAAGAGAGAGGGGAAGTTTTTTTTTTTTTTTTTTTTTTTTTTTTTTTTTTTTTTTTAGGACAGAAGTAGAATAAAAGAGAAAAAAGGAAGAAAGAGAAAGAGGGAGAGAGAATGAGAATCTTGCTCTATTGCTCAGGATTTCATTTAAATCTGTGAAATGCTTATGCAGACTAAGGTGATTTATTTCCTATTATGTGATCACTTTTAGAATAGGTATGATATAATATTGAAAAAAATATATGTTTTGTGGATATGGAGTGGTAGGTTCTGTAAATATTTATTAAGTTTGCTTGTTCCTGGTCTGAGTTCAAATCTGATTTTTTTTTCTTTCCTTTCCATTAGTTTGGTAGATCTACCTCCATCCCTTTATGTTAAGTCTTTGTGTATCCTTGCCTATAAGAAAGGTCTGAATACAGCATACCGATGGGTTTTAACTTTTTATTCAGTTTGTCTAAGTGTACGTTTTGATTGGGGCATTTAATCCCTTTAAGTTTAGG
>PVKP010034405.1:0-24256 GCA_004027715.1 Plecturocebus donacophilus
GTTGCAACTTTCTATGATTTTGAAATTTCATTTGTGTTTTAAAGAGTATTAGTTAAAATTATTTATACTATTTTGTATTTATTTGTTCAATTTCTATATCATCTGTAATTTTGTCCCATGTACAGGGTAGGCCTAGAGGGTTTCCCATTCAACAAGGCCATTATGAAGACACTAATGAGACATGCATTGCTGAGACATTCAGTGATCTCTCGTGTGTAGGACAGGATGATGGCAGGAAGGGTAGTCACTGAATTGGCTCCTTAGCATCCATCATAATTAACAAAACTCAGAGTTAGAGAGGCCAGTGGGGCACTTAACTCCCAGAAACCAGGGAGCCACAGTTATATTAACTGGCAAGGTGGGAAAGACAGTCAAGAGGTCTTGATCTGTGGGGAGTTATGGACATGGTAAATGGAATTTGGGGTATCTTAGGGCAAGCTACCACAGGGTGCTACTTAACATTAACAACCAGAAGAAAGCAGGAATGGAGGAGCAGAAGCTTGAGCACACTCATCCTAATAAAAGTCAAGATCACTTGCTCAGTTACTAGAAGGAAGCCAGTTTTCTAATCTGAACCTATTGACTTAAAAGGGAACAAGTTTCCCAGAAGAAAATCTCCAGTAAGCACATACTTTAATAATTTCTCTATTCCTTGTTCAAAGGAACCTGTGACCACTTACTTAGGTGAATGTACACTGGATAAAGAGGACTATCCAGACATTTCAAACACAATTAGATACAAGGTTGGAATAGCTGTTGACACCTAAAGATACCATTTCTTCATGGCCCACCTGGTAGAGTAGTGGCTAGCAGGGGCCGGGTAATATATGAAATCCTGACTAAACTGTTGCTTACAATGGGCCAACTGAGTTTGTGAACCCACGCGGTGGTCATTGTCCCCAACTCCTGTGTGCATAATTGGCATCAACCTACCTGGCGTTGGATCCTCAGCCTGTGAGATAAGAGCTATCATCATGGGGCCAAATGGAAATTTCTGAAATTGCCTCTCCCAGCCAAAATAGGAAATTTAAAAGTATCTATCACATTTCACAAGGAGATGGCAAAGAATAATGCTACCATTGAAACTTTAAAATATGCAGAGGTGACAGTCTTTATTATATATCCATTAATTATTCTGGACCCTGCAGAAACCAAATTAATCTTGGATAATGAAAGCAGACTACTGCAAGCTCAAATAAATAGGCATCTTAATTGTAGTTGCTGTATTTTACTTGGGTGCCCTTGCTAGAGCAGGTTGATAAATAAGGCTGTAGACACATGCATGGTATAAGACTAATGTTTTTGTGAATGTGTTCTTTTCTTTTTTGATCAGAGAAGAAGTTTAGAAATAGTTCATGTTTATTTGGACCAGACAATGAATATTCATTTATAGTTTTGCCCTAGGACTGTTAATTTTCCTGCCCTCTGTCATAATACATTCCAAAGAGATCTAGACTGTCTGAACATCTTGTAAAACATCACATTATCCCATTACATCATGCTGATTGAGAAAAATGAGCAACAGGAGGTGCTATATTGAGGTTCATTTAAGACCCATGGGCTCCAGACAGTGGGAGAAAAACTATGACGATTAAAGAACTTGCCACTTCAGTAAAGTTTTTAGGGGTGTGGTAGTCAGAGATATGCTAAGATATCTCCACCAAAGTAAAAGAAAAATGATTGCATCTTGCATCCCTTACCACAAGGAAGGAAGCACAGTGCCTGGTAGACCACTTTTTAGGTTCTAGAGACAACACATTCTGCAGGTAGGAATATTGTCCTGGCTTATGTACTTGGTGCAGAAGGCTGCCAGCTCTGTATGTCACCTAGTTCAGGAAAGAGCTCTGCAGCAGGTCCAGGCTGTGGTGCAAGCAGCCCTGCTATCTTAGGCAGTTCATACTGCTATGACAAATTACCATAGACTGGGTGGTTTAAGCGTCACAAATTTAGTTCTCAAAGTTCTGGAATCTGGCAAATCCAAGCTTTAGCACTAGTAGATCTAGTGTCTGATGAGAATCTGCTTCCTAGTTTGCAGGTGACTGTTCTTCTCATTGCATCCTTTCATGACAGAGAGAAGAGAGTGAGAGAAAACTCCAGTGTCTCTTTTTTGTATGGGTTCTTTCCATTTAGGAGGACTCTACTACTCTCATGACCTAATTATTTTCCAAAGACCCCACCTCCTAATATTATCACATTGAGTTTTAGGATTTCAACATTTGAATTCTAGGTGAGGAGGCACAAATATTCAACCCATAGCATGTACCACTCAGGCCATATAACACCTGTTAGAGTCTATGGTGTTGGAGGTATCAGTGGTGGGAAGAGATGCAGTGTGAAATTTATGGCAAGGTTTTGTGGGTGAATCACAGCACAGGCCTTTGGAGTTCTGGAGCCAGGTCATGTCAAGTGTAGAAGAGAATTATATGCCTCTGGAAAAACAGCTCTTGGCATGATACTGGACTCTGGCAGAGACAGAATGCTTGGTTATTTGGAACACAATGGCCCTGCACCTGGAACTATCCATTCTGATCTGGGGTCTATCAAACCTGTCAAATCACCAAGCTGGACTGGACCAGGAATGATCTGTTGTAAGACAGAAATGTTATAGGATTAAGCCTATGTAGGACCAGAGGGCACAAATTAACTGCATGAGTAGGTTATCCACACTTCCATGTCACTCACTACTATGGTCGCACCAGTACCCATCTCCCAGCTCATATCTATGGCTGCAGGAGGCTCTCCTATGTTCAGCTGAGGCAGGAGGAAAAAGCCTGAACTTGGTGTATAGGTGGGTTGACTTGGTAAGAGGAAGTAAGCTGCAAACAGATGGTGCTGCATTACATCCATATTCAGGGCTGACTTTGAAAAGCAATGAAAAGGAAAATCTTCCCAGAGGTGGAGCTGCAACCCTTGGTCATTCACTTTGAGTGTAAGGAGAAGTAGCCCAATTTAAAATACATTTATAGATTCCTGGGTAATGCCTGATGACCTGATCAGTTTGTCAGAGATCTGGAAGGAAAACAACTGGAAGATCAGAGACAAGGCTGTGTGGGGTAAAGGCTTGTGGACGAACACGTGGGAGTGGGAACAATGTGTGATTTTTCCAACACACTTTAACACCCACCAGAAAGCATTAAACAGAAGAACCACTGAAGAATAAAGTAAACAAAATGATTCACTTAGTTGACATTAATCATTCCTCATCCTTGCCACCCCAGAACTGGGATCATGGGCTTATAAATATAGTTGCTGTGGTGGCAGAGATGGAGGCACCTGTTCAGGGAATCCATTTCACCACAATTTGTGGGAATGGGCCTTGACTGTAGAATCCACTGGTTGTATCATACAGTACACCATACAGTGTACAGTGGCCAGTGCAGGCAGCCACATAGAACACAGCATAGCTGAAAGCACAGCATGAGCTCTCACTTGCAAAGGCCAATCTAACTCTTGCTCCTTCTGAAAGTACAGACTGACAGCAGCCACCAATGTTTAGCCTTCAGCATTGCACTGTTTGCAGAGGAGACCAACTGGCCACTAGTGGCAAATTAGACAGGTTAGGATCCCTTCATCTTTGAAGGGCCAGTAGCTTTTCTCACAGGGATGCCTATTCTGGTTTGGATTTGCGTTACTTGTCTGCATAGCTTCCGCCAGCCCCATGATTCAGGGCTTACAGAATGCCTAACATGCAGGTATGAAAATCCATACAACACAGCTATCCAAGCGACTCCCTTCATAGTAAAGGATTTGTGGGAATGGGTTTCTGATCATGTAATCTACAAGTTGTATCACATATTGCACTATACATTGACAATCAGTCTCATAGAACTCAGGAAAGGTCTGTTGAAAGCAGAACTAAAGCATCAGTTTAGAGCCAATACTCTCCAAGGAAAGGTGCCATTCCTTAAGATGCAGTATGTATACCAAACAAGACCTCTATGTGGTGCTTGTTCCCAATAGGAAGAATACATGTGCCTGGGAGTCAGAAAGCAGGAGTGGCTCTACTTGACATTACACTCCATGATCCATTGATGAACTTCATGTTTTTCATTCCCACAACTCTGAACACGGGGAAGTCAGAGGCCCTGGGCTCTAAAGGGGGGTGTACTTTTGCCAGGATGCAGAGCAAATATCCTATTGACTACAAGCTATGACTGCTGTTAGGGTCCATTGATCACTGGGTGTCCAAGGTCCAGCAAAAGAGGAATTGCCATCTTGGAAGGGACAGTTGAGCCTCATCAACAGCAAAAGGTTGGGCTGCTTTGACACAATGAGGGCTGAGAAAAATGCATGTGAGAGTCAGAGCTGTCCTGCTTGGAGAGCTCCTGGTATTCTCTTGCCCAGTTTTCACTGTGAATGGGTATATGCAGTGAACCTGGCTTGAGATGTCTCAAACCCTTTGGTGATGAAGTTTTGGGGCACAACAACAGGTAGAGTACCATGATTTGCAAAACAGCTAAAGATAATGAAAATTTAGAATGGATACTGAAGAAGGGAGAGGATACATATCAGTTGTAGCTTTATGACCAACTGCAGCAGCAGGAGCTGTCATTATCCTACTAATGTCTCTCTTCTAAGTTGTTGTTGTTTTTTTTTTTCCTGAAAAAAAGAAGCCCATAGTAACCCTGAAGGAGTTGCTCCTTGAATATATATGGAAGGAAGATCTATGCAGCACAAAGGGTAATATGTGACAGCCATGGAAGCATTCAGACTTCCTTCAAGAGAGCCAGGTGTGGGACCTGGCTGACTAAATTATTGGCTAACTAATAATTTCTAGCTATTGCCCCTTTGTATCCACCATAGTTTTCATGCCTATGCCATGCTTTCCCTGGCTGCTGCCAGCCAATGACTGAATATCATGGGGAGTACCATAGTCAGTCTCTATTTTGGCCCAATGACAGACACATCCAGTAGGCAATATTTGTTCAGAGATACCTCTTCAGCCTGATCTAGACTTTCTTAGAACTCTATAGCAATTTGAGATTCCACTTACCTAATTATTTCTTTCCTCCCTCCTGTTATAGGTGTCAAACCTACATTGCAGCCTGAAGGATGTCTTCACTTCCTCCTGCTCCTTCTCCTTTTATCCTTCATAGATTTTTTCCACAATAAATCTTTGCATATCTAATCTCATCTTGGTGTATGCTTTTCAGAGAATATTAAGTCAAGATATACTGGGTTAAGGACATAAGTTGTATTTCTTATAGTAACCACTAACAATATAAAATAAGGATACATAGCTTAAAAGCCTGTGAGGTAAAATATGTTTAAAAATTAAAATATGTTTTTAAATATTTTAAAAAATGTTTCAGAAAGTAAAGGAGTCAAGAAAGAAGCGATAAGTAGAAAGAAGCAACAAATTGGTAAAATTAAGCCTAACCATATCAATAAAATATAAATGAACTAAATGCTTCAATTAAAAATTAGAGATTGTTGGATTGAACTAAAAGGAAAGATTCACTTATATGTTGTTTATGAGACATATACTTTAAATGCAAAGCCAAAAAGAGCTGAAAAAGAATGGAAAAACTATACCATACAAATACTAATTATGAGAACATTGATTTGACTTTATTAATATCAGTCCAAATAAACATCAAGTCCAAAAGCAATACAGGAATAATGCTAAAAATCAATACAACTAAATTGAAAACTAAGCAAATCCACAATTATGATCAGAGATTTTAACAGTCTTCTCTCGTTAATTGAAAGAATATATAGATTAAAAATCAGCCACAATATGGAACAGGAGTCTTAAAACTAAAACCATCCAAAAAATACAGCCAAATCTGGTTACCTTACTTGTTTAGGTATTGTTTATAACTGGTTTTGTATTACAGGAGCAGAACTGAATGGTTGCTTTTGAGAGTGTATTGCCTGCAAAGCTGAAAATACTGACTTTCTAGCTCTTTGCAGAAAGTTTGCTGACCTCTGCAAAGATTTCAATAACTCAGCCACCAAATGTAATCTAATTCATATTTATAAATCACTCCTCCTATAATTACAGAGTTTGCATTCTTTTCAAGTATTCATGGAACAATGTGTTTAGCAATATAAAAAAATCTCAATGCATTTCAAATGATTGTATATATGTTCTCTCATAAAAAGAGTTAGGGAGGATTCCCTCTTTTTGTATTGTTTAGAATAGTTTCAGAAGGAATGGTACCAGCTCCTCTTTGTATATCTGGTAGAATGTGGCTGTAAATCTGTCTGGACCTGGACTTTTTTTGTTGTTAGGCTATTAGTTGCTGCCTCAACTTTGACCCTTGTTATTAGTCTATTCAGGGTTTCAATTTCTTCCTGGTTTAGGCTTGGGAGAGTGTAAGTGTCCAGGAATTTATCCATTTTTTTCCTGATTTACTAGTTTGTGTGCATAGAGTTGTTTGTAGTAACCTCTGATGGTAGTTTGTATTTCTGTGGAATCTGTGGTGATATCCCCTTTATCATTTTTTATTGCATCTATTCAATTCTTCTTTCTTTTCTTTTTTATAAGTCTGGCTAGCAGTCTATCTATTTTCTTGTTCTTTTCAAAAAACCAGCTCCTGGATTTGTTGATTTTTTGAAGGGGTTTTTTTGTGTCTCTATCTCCTTCAGTTCTGCTCTGATCTTAGTTATTTATTGTCTTCTGTTAGCTTTCGAGTTTTTTTTATCTTGTTCCTCTAACTCTTTCAATTTTGATGATAGGGTATCAATTTTAGATCTTTTCTTGTGCCTCATTTGGGCATTTATTGCTATAAATTTCCCTCTAGACACTGCTTTAAATGTGTCTAAGAGATTCTGGTACATTTGTGTCTTCATTCTCATTGGTTTCGAGGAACATCTTTATTTCTGCCTTCATTTCATTGTTTATCCAGTTCACATTCAGAAGCAAGTTGTTCAGTTTCCATGTAGTTGTGCTGTTTTGAGTGAGTTTCTTAAACCTGAGTTCTAATTTGATTGCACTGTGGTCTGAGAGACTGTTTGTTATTATTTCTGTTCTTTTGCATTTGCTGAGGAGTGACTTACTTCCAATTATGTGGTTGATTTTAGAGTAAGCACAATGTGGTGCTGAGAAGAATGTATATTCTGTGGATTTGGGGTGGAGAGTTCTGTAAGTGTCTGTTAAGTTCACTTGGTCCAGATCTGCATTCAAGTCCTGGATGTCCTTGTTGATTTTCTGTCTCATTGATCTGTCTAATATTGACAGTGAAGTGTTGAAGTCTCCCATTATTATTGATTGGGAGTCTAAGTTTCTTTATAGGTTGTTAAGGACTTGCTTTATGTATCTGGGTGCTCCTGTATTGGGTGCATATATATTTAGGATAGTTAGCCCTTCTTGTTGTATTGCTCCTTTTACCATTATATAATGCCCCTCTTTGCCTCTTTTCATTTTTGTTGGTCTAAAGTCCATTTTATCAGTGACTAGGATTGCCACCCCTGCTTTTTTTTTGTTCTCCATTTGCTTAGTAAATCTTCTTCCATCCCTTTATTTTGAGTCTATGTGAGTCTTTGCACATGAGATCTGTCTCCTGAATACAGCATACTGATGATCCTTGGTTTTTTATCCAATTTGCCAGTCTGTGTCTTTTGATTGGGGCATTTAGTCTGTTTACACTTAATGTTGATATTGTTATGTGTGAATTTGATCCTGCCATTTTGTCACAGGTTGGTTGTTTTGCCCTTTGGTTGGCGTAATTTCTTCATTGTGTCATTGGTCTTTACTATTTGGTTCTTTTTTGCAGTGGCTGGTAGTAGCTGTTCCTTTCCGTGTTTAGTGCTTCCCTCAGGAGCTCTTGTAGGGCAGGTCTGGTAGTGACGAAATCTCTCAATAATTGCTTGTCCGTAAATGATTTTATTTCTCCTTCACTTATGAAGCTTAGTTTGGCTGGATATGAAATTCTGGGTTGAAAGTTCTTTTCTTTAAGGATGTTGAATATTGGCCCCTACTCTCTTCTGGCTTGTAGGGTTTCTGCTGAGAGATCTGCTGTGAGTCTGATGGGCTTCCCTTTGTGGGTGACCTGACCTTTCTCTCTGGCTGCCCTTAGCATTTTCTCCTTCATTTCAACCCTGGTGAATCTGATGATTATGTGCCTTGGGGTTGCTCTTCTTGAGGAATATCTTTGTGGTGTCCTCTGTATTTCCTGTATTTGAATGTTGGCCTGACATTCTAGGTTGGGGGAGTTCTCCTGGCTAATATCCTAAAGAGTGTTTTCCAGCTTGGATTCATTCTCCCCGTCATCTTCTGGTACACCGATCAGGTGTAGATTAGGTCTTTTCACATAATCCCATATTTCTTGGAGGCTTTGCTCATTTCTTTTCACTCTTTTCTTGCCTTCTCATTTTATTTCGTTGAGTTGATCTTCAATCTCTGATATCCTTTCTCTTGCTTGATCGATTTGGTTATTGAAACTCGTGTATGTTTCACAAAGTTCTTGTGCTGTGTTTTTCAGCTCCATCAAGTAGTTTGTGTTCTTCTCTAAGCTGGTTATTCTAGTTAGCATTTTGTCTAACCTTTTTTCAAGGTTTTTAGTTTCTTTGCCTTGGGTTAGAACATGTTCCTTTAGCTCAGAGAAGTTTGTTATTACCCACCTTCCGAAGCCTGCTTCTGTCAATTTGTCAAATTTGTTCTCCATCCTGCTTTGTTCCCTTACTGGTGAGGAGTTGTGATCACATGGTGGGGGAGAGGCGTTCTGTTTTTTGATGGTTTCATCCTTTTTGTGCTAATTTCTTCCCATCTTGTTGGATTTATCTAGCTTTGATCTCAGCTAGCTGCTTGGGGAAGTGGCCTTTCCTTTGTCTGCCTGCAGAGGAGCTGCTGGGCTGCCACAGATTCAGTGGAGCTGCTGCGTATTTTTTCTGAGTCTTTTATTTACTCAGGAAAATTAGGCTGGCTTCTGCAATGGTGGCTGCCCTTCCTCTGACCAAGCTTGATCGTTCCTGGTCACTCTAACTGATGTTCTGGCTGCAAAACACTGAAGTGAGAATTTTTTAGCCTGCCAGGCTTCGTGGGGGAGAGACCCATCCTGCCATATGGTCTATTTTCCTGCTTTCAGTTTCCCTTCTTTCTGGGGGACAGATAGCTCCATCCTGCTGGCTTTCTGGCTTTCTCAGGGTCAGCCAGTGCTTCCACCTAGATCTCTAAAAGTTTATATTTATAATAGCATTACAAAGCATAAAATACTGAGGAATACATTTATGAGAAGATGTGCAAGACCTCTATATTGAAAACTATCAGCTATAAAACATCACTGAAACAGATGAAGAAGACATAAAGAATTGGAGAGATGCATCATATTCATGGATGAGAATACTTAATATTGTTAAGCTATCATTCCTCTCCACTTTAGTCTAGAGATTTGATGTAGTATTAAAATCCCAGTAGGTTTTTTTTAACAGAAATTATCAAGTTGACACTAAAATTTAGGTCATAAAAGAAAGTAAATAGAATAGTAAAAACGATCATTAAAAAATTACAAAGTTGGAACATTTACACACCCTACTTTCTGAGTAAATACAAAACTATGGTAATTAAGACAGTTGATATTGACATAAGGGCAGACAGATAGTTCAATGGTACAGAACAAAGTCCAGGCATTCGTCTATACACTTATGGTCAGTTGATCTTCTAAGACATCATGTTGATTCCATAAGGAAAGAGAAGCCTTTTCTATAAACAATGCTGAAACGAATGGATAACTGTAGAGCAAAAACGTACCTCAACTCCCTCCTCAAGCACAAGAATTAATTTGAGTTGGATTGTAGATTTAAATGTAAAGGCTAACCTTACATAGCCTCTTCAGGAGAACATAGGAGAATATCTTTGTGAGCCTGGGATAAGCAAAGATTTTTTTAAACAGGACACAATAAGAACTAATCATTAAAAAAAAGAATTTATAAATTTGACTTCATCAACATCAAAAACTTGTGCTCTGACTTTCTTCCAAATCAGAGGCTTACTTATTTATTTTCTGACAAAAGATTTGTAACAAAAAAATATTTAAAGAAGTCCCTAATATAAATAATAACAACCAAACAACCTAACACAAAAATTGGCCAAAAAGTTGAAAAGAAACTTTACAGAAGAAGACATCCAAATTATCTGCATGCCATAATGATATGTTTGATATTACTGTTATCAGAGAAATATCAATTAAAACCACAGTGAGATTCTGCTTCACACCAATGAATGAAATTAAAAAGGTTACCAACACCAAATATTAGTAAGAATATATATTGTGGTACAATCCCTTTAGAAGATTGTTTGGCTCTTTTCATCAAGTTAAACAGATACCTGTTCTATAACCCAGCAATTCCATTCCTAGGTACCCAGAGAAACAAACACATATGAATCCATATGCAAAAGCACTTGTGCAAGAATATTCCTAAGTACTTTAGTCATGATCAGAAAAATCTGGAAATAACTGTCTATTAACATGAAAGTACATTACAAAGTTGGGGTACATTCATTTATAATATAATCTGCTTAGTGTTAAAAAGAAATGAATCACTGAAACCTGCAACAAAATGGATGAATTTGAACTATATTAAGTTGAACAAAAGAAGTCATATGTGAAAGTGTAAATACTGTATGATTTCATCTATATAAAGTCCAAGATAATCTAAGGTGATAAAAATCCACACAGCAGTTGCCTCTAGGAACGAGCAAGAAGATTGCTTGGGAAGGGACACTAGAAAATATTTTGAGGTGATGGAAATGTTCTATATCTTGATTTGGGTTTGGATTAGATGGGTATATACATTTGCCAGAACTCATCACCCACTTAAGATTTGTGCATTTCATTACATGTAAAATACAGCTTAATTTTTTAAAAGAAAACAAACAAGAAAAATATTGAGTGCCTGCTGTATGTCAGGCATTGTTCCAGGTGCTGGGAATATAGCTACACACAAACAAAAATATCTCTGCCCTTGTGAAGGCTAATTCTAGATTATACATCAGATGTAGGAATTAAATTATAAATATGCTAAATTGGATCTCTGCCATCACAGAGATGACCCTGATGGTCAAAAGTGGCTCAGGATGTCCCACCTCCTCCCCAGTCCCTACTAGCCATCTTGTTACCCTGGTGGAAGGTACTCTCAGGATGTGAAGACAGGCCAGCCCACCTGGTTGGGAAGTGGTATTTTGGCATTTGGAATTCCCTATAGGCCAAGACATGCTAACTGACCTGAAAATGAACCCTGGAAGAAAACTCCTCTGGGCCATATTTAATTTCTATGTAAAACAGGATTCATTCCACGACATGACAGGAATGGGATTCAGTGGCACTGGCTTGGTTTGGGCAAGTACTTCAGGGGAGACAGTCGCAAGGCAGCCTTAGAACCTGTGATTCTATCAATTTGCAGAGGCTGGTTTCCACGCTCACTTATTAACGGTGTGCTTTACACAGCATATTCTGCAGATCTCAAGAGGGTAGAGGAAGGAATGGACCTCTTGCTGGGACAGAAGTTTAAATCCAAACAGCCTCCTGGGCAGCTCCAGGCATCCTGGGAGCTGTCAGCCTTTTGTGGAGTTGATGGGCCCCCTTGGTTTCCCTAGAATAGCTAGGTCCACACTTGATATTAGACCTGAGAAAGGAAGAGGTTGTTGTGGAGACATCTCTTTCTCTGCCTTAGTCTGCCTCAGAAAACTACTCACTCATATACTATGATATGTGCAGGTTCCAAGGTGCAGGTAGTATGAATGTGCTGGGCTACAGGGCTCTGAGATGGACAAGCATGGAGACTGCTGGTAGGAATGAACCAGAGGACTTTCAAATCCTTTCTGGACCTGTTAGAGTTGATTTGATGTTGTGAGATGCCTTCTTTTTCTACTGAGAATTTGACAAATATTTTTATTAGTACTAATATTTATACATATAGTGGTTTGTATTTTGTAAAACACATTTTGTACAATAATCACAGCTAGATTTGTTTTTTTTTTTTTATGTGTGTGTGTGCCTGCCTATCTTACATGACCCTAGAAGCAGACCCTGAGACAAGAATTCAAATGCAAGTATTTTAACTTGGGAGATAGGGAACAAATTGTAGGGGAGTAGGGAAGTGAGACAGAGAGGAAAGGGCAGCCAATTAAAAGTGTATTATGAGGTTCGTTGCCATTAGGGAAACATGAGACTCTCACCTGAGTTATCCTATTCCAGAGGGAAGATTACAGGGATATTTATACACCAGTTACCATCAGACATTGGCTGAGGGCCGTTCTTTGGGGGACATTCATTCCTTGAAATGTTTGGCCCACCTCTTAGCCAGAAGAACTGGTCTGGTGGCAAGAAAAAACCCTCAGAGAAGAAATGCCGGTGCCCACAGTTGTAAGTAGAGCTGGTGCTCATCGAAGTGTAAGGCAGGAAGGGGCACCACTAGACATTCCTGCGCTAAATACTCTCTGTGCATTTTGGACTTAATAATCACAACTCCATAACCCTGGGATCAACAGCTCCATGTTAAAGAGTGGCACTGGGGCTCAGAGAGGGTCAGTGGCTGCAGCAAAACTGAACTGCTCAGGGAGAGATGGGCTTCTAACTCCAGAACGGACTCTTACCAGCTATGTCATGCTGTTGTGCTTCTTAATTCTTCTAACTACACCAGAAACAAAGGTATTTTGTTTATTGTGTTTTATCAATAAGGAAATGGAGTATCACAGGCATCAGCGCCTTGCCTAAAGTCTTCCAGCTGCCTCTAAGTAGGGGAAGCCCGTGCACACCCTGCTGATGCACAGCCAGGTTGGGCCGCTTTATATTCCCTGTTTGCTGCCTCATGACAGGCTCTGGCTTTTCTTTTGCTCTAGCCACTAGAAGGTTGTATTTATAACTTCCTTGAGATGGGCTACCTGAAAAATCCGTTGTCTCGCACAGCGATGTTTAGAGCTCATTGCCCAGGCGGTCCCTCTTATCAGCCTCTTTTTAGGGAGAATTTAGTTGATTTACTTGCTTTCGATTTCTAAGCCTTCATTGTTTTGATCCTTAATCAAACAAATTAGACCTCTAGTCTTTGAAGACAAGCCTATCAGAGAGGATATTTAATGCAATCGGTATAAAAATTGAAGTGGAGTCCAAGATCAAGTGTTTAGAATGACATTTTGGCCAGATTTAATTGCAATAAGCCAGCCCTTTTATGGGCTTGAAATCAGTTCCCCTTAAGCTTAGAGGAAAAATACTTCCTTGAGTATCCCAAACCACTAGGTTTGATCCTAGCCTTCCAGGAGAATTTCTGAGCCACAGCTGCTGAGGGGATACAGGAAAATCTTGTTCTGCATACAGAAGCTCACCCTATAGGGGTATGAATTCTGACAGGGCCAAAGGAAATCAGGAGATACTACTGGTATAGGACTTACTCCCAAAAAATGGCCCAAGAAAGGCCTCACCCATGGCTTGAACTCTTCCACATAGCCAGTGGGAAACTAATGCAGTTCTCCAAGTTTCTGTTCCATTGGAGGTTGGTCTGACATCCCGATGTCTCGCTTCTCCCTTCTGTGGGCAGATGCATCAAACGTGGGTGTTCAGTTCAGAAAACCTTTTAAGAGAGCTTGTTGGGAGGAGGGCCATGGGATACAATTTCCAGCGACTGCTGATTTGGATCTCCAGTGGAGTTCACATTGAGGCTGTGTGTGTAGCCCTGGTCGTGATACTAGCCAGGACTGGGCACAGTAGGGATGCCAGCCCCATGCCATTCCTGTTTGAGATAGGACTCCTGTGATGGCCGGCTTTGCTCTGGGCTTCTCATCTGCCTTGCTGAGCCCTTGTCAGATCTGCCTGCCGTCTGGGGTTTACCACCCATCCTCCTTTCTTAGCTGCCGCCTTTGGTTTGTATCATGTTCTAATGGCCATTCCCACCCACTCCTGCTCTTTCTTCCCTTCACATGTGTTTCCCCAGTGAATTTCCAGCACATCTAATTCCATCTGGTGTTGCTCTTGAAGGACTCAAAATGATAATAGCTGGTATACAGAATGTGGTTTGGGGTTCAGCTCATTCACCACACAGCTGGCAAGAATGTCATCCTCAGGGAAATGTGGGGTGCAGATAGTCCCTGGAATAAGGTGGTGTGACTCAGTTGCTGGTGATGTCATTGATAGTGGCCAGGAAAATCTGTTCCAATAGAGGAGAATGCCATTGCCAGTGCAGTGATTCAGGCATTTTAGATATCTGGGAGCGCAATAGCTACAAGGACAATTATTACTATATTGTATTGACACCCCGTGGAGGGATAATGGGAAACAGGGCAGTTAATGAACAATTCAGAACTAAGTGTGAGAGCCAGAGGACTCTTATCTACTGCAGTAGGAGGATGATCAAAGTTGAAGAGAGGATACAGGATTCTGTTTCTCAGAGCTCCAGAGATGTTTAACTGCTCAGTTAAGACAGGGCTATTAACTAAAGTCAGAGGCCTGGTTGGGAAAAGCTGGGACCCTGGAACCTAAGATGGGGACCTCGTGGTGGATGCCCTCAAGAATTTTAGTCATGTAGACTCCCCTGCACATTCGGAACTTGCTAAGGCAGCCCACCCATCTCTATTAAAGAGCTGGTATTTCCCCTTGTGGGAAGATGCTGAAGAAGCCCTTCCCTCAGAGGCAACAAGTGCCCCTTCAGTAGCTGCCCACACCTCCTCTGCTGCCTGACAGGCTGATAATTAGAGTTAAATCCCAGCATATTGTGACTGGGGACATGATGGGCTTGATAAATCAGGGAAGAGATTATGCCCAGAAAGAGCTGAAAAATTAGGTAGTACATACCAGCACAAGAAAGGGAGTACCCTTGGGATTTGATTTTCAGGGTGCTTGATCAGAGGGAGCAGAATGTAAAACTATATTAACAAGAATTCATGGACTTGGTGCATTTTCTTAGGACACAGGCAAGAACCCCCACCCCCAGCATGGGGGCCAATGCCTGGCTAAGGTGGCTCTTAGCAACCTAAAGAAAGCAGTGGCTAACACTGAGCAAAGTGGATTCTCCTGAGTTGCCCCATCAGATGGTAGAGGAAGGAATAAAAAGACTTGAGGAGGAAAGAATGTTAGAATCAATATTTTATGTGAGGTCAGAAACCCACTTCAGGATTTTATTGCATAGGAAAGTTCAGACGACACAGCATTCACTAGGACCATCAGGAACGTGCTGGTGAAGCTCATGGTGGCAGGGGAGCGCTGGGCTCATGGAATGGGAGCAATGGAGCCCTGAAGTCACAGGGACCAGGAGGCAGCATTAACCACTGGACACCAGGGGCTGCCATTACCACAATGACTGGCAATGTCAGGGGCAACCAAAGGTGCCTGAACACAGGAAATTGTGGAGATGGTCAATGTAATATGGCCAAATAGGTGGGAGGCCAAGAGTGCTGCTTAATGCCATTAGAAGAAGGTAAGAATAGAGGACAAGGAGGCCGAGGTAGGTTGCTTCAATACAAGGTCATGATCACTTGCTCAGTTACCAGCCCTCGGCCAATTTTCTGATCTGAAACCCATTGACTGAAGAGGTGGCTGGGTCTCTAGGAGGAAGAACCCTGCTATACCATAGCATGTAGACACTGTAATGACTCCCTCAATCCTTCCTCAAAAGGAACCTATGGCCATTTACTTGTGTGACTGTATACTGGAAAACAGGAATGGCTAGACATTTCATAGAAGTGTTGGACACAGACTCTGAGTGAATATTGAAACCCAGAGACCCAGAATGTTTCTATAGATCCCTAATGAATGGAGATCTTGCAAGTCTGGCTTACTGTGGCTTCACAGGGATCCACATTTTGTATTTGGAATATCTCTTACATTGATCCCCTGGCCTGTGGGTAAGAGCTAGCACAGTGGGGAAGGCCAAGTGGAAGCCTCCAAAACCTGTTTTTTGGCGTCCTGGAGAAAATAGTAAATAAAAACAATATTGCATTCAATTTTTTTTTCTGGGAAGTCAGGATGGGGGTGGTGTGAATGATGGAGATTGGTGCCACCATTTAAGACCTAAGGAATGCAGGGTTCTTATCATATCTCTATTTAATTCATCAGTCTAGCCCTTGCAGACACACGATGGATCATGAAGAATGGCTATAGACTACCACAAACTCAATTAAGCAGTAGCCCAGATTATAGTTCTGTGTTGAACATAGTATCTTTGCTACAGTAGTTTAATAAAATCTCATATACATGGTATGTGGCTGTTGGATTGATCATTCTTTTTTATTCCAATCAGAAAGAAGGAGCAGAAACAGTTTGCATTTACATGGAACAGGCAACAATATTTAGTTTTGCCCCATGGCTATGCTAACTGTCACACTCACTGTCATAACACAGTCTGAATAGGTCTGAACTATCCAGGAATCAAGAATTGCAAACCAGAGTAGACCCACTTGCCATCACTTCCAGTGACCCATCCAGGGACTTTGTGCTTTACACCCCACAATATTGGGCTTTGCAGGATTAGAGATTCTAGTCTCTAAGTGTATTCTTGTGGGGATAGATCACATGTCCCATTGAACTACAAGTTGTGGTTGCTACCTGGGTACTTCAGACTACTGATGTCCAAACACCAGAAGGTGAGAAGTGAAGTCACCATTTTGGTAGGGAAAATTGTCCGTGGTCAGCAGGAGGAGGTGAGGTTACTTTTACACAATGGGAACAGGGAGGAATATATGTGAAACTCAATAGAGCCAATTGGGCACCTTTTAGGATTATTTATCCAGTTTTATTGAGGGCTCAGATTACTTAGGAATGAGAGTTTGGGGTCATACCACTGGGCAAGCTCTCAAGACCTGGTGAGGTGATGTTGAGGATAAGGGGAATTTAGAATGGACAGTGGAGAAGGGACACAGTGACCAACTGCAGAGATGGGACTGAGTTTGCCCAAATAACCTGAGTTTCTCTGCAGGAAGAGAAGTCCACAGGAATGGGAGAGAAGCTGCTCACTGAACGCATGTGGAGAAATGGATGTGTGTGGTACAAGGAGTGGCTGTAGTAGCCATGGAGGTGCTCCACTTAAATCTCTCTTCAAGAGCACCAAAGGAAACAGTCCCCTTGACTTCCAGAGAAAATTATGAAAAAGCATTAACATGTACTTTATAGTTAGCCTTGATGGACTGAAGACCACTTCTTTACCCTTCTTCTTCCTTCTAGTTGGACACTCACCAGGTGAAGGAGGGTGGTCTCTGCTAGGAAAAGTGTTTCTTCTCCCCCATCAAGGGCAAGCGAAATGGATACAAACAAGGCAGGAGTATTTAAGCCCTTGGTGACTTCTGGAGATGACGTTTCTTCCATCTGTCACCACCAGCCAGGGCTTCAGTGAGCCAGAAGAGTATAGCACTCTTTGGAGAGAAGCATTCATTCATCTGTTGATAGGAGTTGTCTGGAGCTTCTGGTTAAATTGCATTTTCCTCACCATCTCTACCTACATCTAAGAGAGCTGAGAGACTAAAGCAATAGCAATAACTTCAACCTGGTCAACTTGTATGCATCATAGTAATAGTGAATATTTGTTGTTTACAATACATCTTATATACACATTTCACACAGTTTCCATCTTGCCTGGATTTCCAATTAAAGTCATCAGTTGGGTTAAGGCAATCTTATTAAAATGTCTCCTGAATGGTAGGCATTTGGCGAATGTGTATTGCATGAAATTGAGTTGACTGTAATTTAGTTGCTTATTTGTCAGTCTTCCCCACTGGTTTCAGTTCCTTGAAGGTAGAGGCTGTGTCTTTTATCTTTGTGTGTACACAGCCTAGTACAGAGCTGCACATATGGGGCAATCAGTAATTGCCTGTTGAATGAGTGATTGAATGAATGAATGAGGGAGCAGAGCCATAATACACTAGCAAGGATGAATTTATTGGAGTATCATAAAGCAACATAGGAAAGATAGAGCTGAGACTGTAAGGAATGAGACTCAAGAAGTTGACACATTGGAGGGCTTATACTCAGAGAAATCGGAGTCCATGCACTGTGGCTCCTGGGCCATGAAGACTGGCATTGCTGATGACATGGGGAAGAATATGGGTTGGTGCAAGGCTTGACCCTAACTGCTGCTCTGCCTCTGCTTACACCATGAGGCCAGGCTAGCTGGCATCAACGTCAGCATTGGTGAATGAAAGAGAGAGCCTTGCCTAATTCTCACTTCTGCCCCTGACTCTAGCCAACCTTAGTTGCATGCAATCTAAGCAATCATAGCTTCCTTCAGCCACTGTTTCCCTCACTCTAAGTCCTTGGCCTGACATTTTATG
Organism: Plecturocebus donacophilus; assembly: GCA_004027715.1. Lineage (NCBI taxonomy): Eukaryota > Metazoa > Chordata > Mammalia > Primates > Pitheciidae > Plecturocebus > Plecturocebus donacophilus. The sequence goes on from PVKP010034405.1 coordinate 18,194, forward strand.
TGACATGGGCTCATTCAATAACCTGTTACTCCTCAAAGTTGGCAATAGTAACTTATAGTGCTTTTTCCATAAAAATCAGTGACTATTGCCCTTACAAGGAAAATTTGTGCAATGCTTCTTCCATCTACTCCTCTTGACAGTGCTCAATAAAGTAAACTTGCTAGTGATTCCCTACATGGTAGAAGCATTCTTGTGGGTGAGCTTGTACCTTGTCATGGGAACCTGCTATTCCTTCTGAACAAGTCAGCAGGAATCATTTCAGAGGATGTGCACCCTGGGATAGGAGCAGAGGAGGAAAGTGCTCATGTCTGGTATCACTGAATTCCACCACAAAATGTATCATAAACTTCTAGTTTCCAGTTTCATTCTGCAAATGAGCAAAAACTTAACAGATGTTCATATAATTAATTAATTAATTAATCTGATGAGTTGTGAGGCAAAGCAGAGTTTTAAAAAGTCTGCAAATATGTATTATTTGAAATTTAATTATGAGAAAAAGAGAGGTGGAATGGATGAATGAATAAAGAATAAATTTCCTAAATAGGATGATCTTATTCATTAGAGCTCCCACACATGCCATATTCAAATGTGACCTATAGCTTTTCTTATTACAATCATTTTTGTATTTGAAGTAGGAGTTGATTCAGCCTAGATGTGAATTTGGGAGTAACAAGGAAAATAATGCTAGATATATGCTCAGTGATCTAAACTATGTGAAATGAACAAAGAAAAAAATAATACATCGAAAAGGTACAAGACCTTTTGGGGAAAACGTAAGACTTAATAGAAAGATATTAAAAAATATGTTTAACTATTAAAAGAGATTTAGATTTATGTCTTTAATTTCTAAACAAATAGGGAGATATACCACATACATAGATAGGAAGACTCAATAACGTAAATAGGTAATTCTCCAAATTGGTCTATGAATTTAATGCAATTTTAACAAAAATTTTGATTATAGACTTTATCTATAAAATCAAAGAGCCATGAAAGACAGTGTTAAATATAGACAAGATTGGATTAAAAAAATCAGTCTCAGATTCAAGATGGCTGAATAGAGACAGCTCCAGTGTGCAACACCCAGCAAGAGAGATGCAGAAAGTGAGAGATCTCCTACCTCCAACTGAGGTTCAAGGTTCATTTCAACTGCTCTGGTTAGACATTGAGCAAAACCCAAGCAGGGAAGACCAGTTTGGGGAGGGATGCTGCTTCACCCAGGAAGCAGCCCCCTGGTAGCCCAGTCCAGATATGGTGCTTCCCCTAAAGCCTCAACAATCCACAGAACAGGGGATCTTTGCTGGTCAAGTGCCGGGAATTACAAGCACAGAGTGTGCAGAGTTGAATAATAATCCAAGTTGGTGCTGTGGATTATCAGCACAGATCTAAGCAGACTCATAAGCCCATAAGCTGGCTGGGAGAGCCTGTGGACCGAGTTACTGCCCCCTCCCCACTGCAGGGAGAGAGAGGGAGCTGAAACTGGGGAGACAGACTGTGTGGCTAGGTGGGTCCCTCCTCCAAAATCCCCAGCGGGCTGAAGCACTAATGCATGGGGGTTTCTCAGCCAGTGCCTCAGTCTGAACTGAACCCTGAATGATCCAGCTCCATAGAGAAAACGGCACCTGCCATTAAAGAGGAGGGCCTAGTCTTCATGTATCTACATAGCAACGTGACAGAGCCCTTGACAACTCAGCAGGCCTCCAGGTCAGTGGAAGGAGGGGCACCTGCCATTAAAGAGGTGGGCCTAACCTCCCAGTGTAAACAGAAAGAAAGCACAGGAAGCATACGTAGCAACCTGACAGAGTCCCTGGAAACCCAGCAGTGCCTGGACAGGCAGACATCGAGCAGCTCCCTGAGATCAAAGCTAGATAAATCCAAGAAGATAAGAAGAAACCAGAACAAAAAAACATGAAACCAGCAAAGACCAGAATGCCTCTTCTCCTTCAAGGGATCACAACTCCTCACTAACAAGGGATCAAAACACGACAAAGAATGAGTTTGATGAGTTGATAGAAACAGGCTTCAGAAGGTGGGTAATAAGAAACTTCTCTGAGCTAAAGGAACACATTCTAACCCAATACAAAGAAACTAAAAACCTTGAAAAAAAGGTTAGATAAAATGCTAACTAGAATAACCAGCTTAGAGAAGAATATAAATGACTTGATGGAGCTGAAAGACACAGCACAAGAACTACACGAAGCAAACATAAGTTTCAATAGCCGAATTAATCAAGCAGAAGAAAGGCTATCAGACATTGAAGATCAACTCAATAAAATAAAATGAGAAGGAAAGATTAGAGAAAAAATAGTGAAAAGAAATGAACAAAGCCTCCAAGAAATATGGGATTATGTGAAAAGACCTAAACTACACTTGATCGGTGTACCAGAATGTGATGGGGAGAATGAATCCAACCTGGAAGACACTCTCTGGATATTATCCAGGAGAACTCCCCCAACCTAGCAAGTCAGGTCAACATTCAAATACAGCAAATACAGAGGACACCACAAAGATATTCCTTTAGAAGAGCAAACCCAAAGCACATAATCATCAGATTCACCAGGATTGAAGTGAAGGAAAAAATGCTAAGGGCAGCCAGAGAGAAAGGTCAGGTCACCCACAAAGGGAAGCCCATCAGACTCACAGTAGAATCTCTCAGCAGAAACCCTACAAGCTAGAAGAGAGTGGGAGCCAATATTCAACATCCTTAAAGAAAAGAACTTTCAATGCAGAATCTCATATCCAGCCAAACTAAGCTTCATAAGTGAAGGAGAAATAAAATCCTTTATGGACAAGCAATTCCTGAGAGATTTTTTTCACCACCAGACCAGTATTACAAGAGCTCCTGAAAGAAACACTAAACACGGAAAGGAACAACAAGTACCAGCCACTGCAAAAACATACCAAATGACAAAGTACAATAATACAATGAAGAAACTGAGTCACCTAATGGGCAAAAATAAACCACCAACCAATGACAAAATAGCAGGATCAAATTCAGTCATAACAATATTAACTTTGAATGTAAATGACCTGAATGCCTCAATCAAAAGACACAGACTGGCAAACTGGAGAAAAAGTCAAGACCCATCAGTGTACTATATTCAGGAGACCCATCTCATGTGCAAAGACACACATAGGCTCAAAGTAAAGGGATGGAAGGTATACCAAGCAAATGGAGAACAAAAAAAAGCAAGGATTGTAATCCCAGTATTTGATAAAATGGACTTTAAACCAACAAAGATCAAAAAAGACAAAGAAAGGCATTACACAATGGTAAAAGGAACAATCCAACAAGAAGAGCTAACTATCCTAAATATATATGCACCCAACACAGGAGCATCTAGACACATAAAGCAAGCCCTTAATGTCCTAAAAGATTTAGACTCCCACACAATAATAATGGGAGACTTCAACACTCTACTGTCAATATTGGACAGATCAACAAGGCAGAAAATTAACAAGGACACCCAGGACTTGAACTCAGATCTGGACCAAGCGGACCTAATAGACATCTACAGAACACTCCACCCCAAATCCACAGAATATACATCGTTCTCAGCACCAGATTGCACTTAACTCTAAAACTGACCACATAATCAGAAGTAAATCACTCCTCAGCAAATGCAAAAGAATGGAAATCATAATGAACAGTCTATCAGACAACAGCACAATCAAATTAGAACTCAGGATTGGAAAACTCACTCAAAACCGCACAACTACATGGAAACAGAACAACTTGCTTCTGAATGTGGACTGGATAAACAATGAAATGAAGGCAGAAATAAAGATGTTCTTTGAAACCAACAAGAACGAAGATACAATGTACCAGAATCTCTGGGACATATTTAAAGCAGTGTCTAAAGGGAAATTTATAGCAATAAATGCCCATATGAGAAACAAGGAAAGATCTAAAATCGACACCCTATCATCAAACTTGAAAGAGCTAGAGGAGCAAGATAAAAAAAACCTCAAAAGCTAGCAGAAGACAAGAAATAACTAAGATCAGAGCAGAACCGAAGGAGATAGAGACACAGAAAACCCTTCAAAAAATCAGTAAATCCAGGAGTTGGTTTTTTGAAAAGATCAACAAAATAGCCCGATAGCCAGACTAATAAAAAAGAAGAGAGAAGAATCAAATAGAAGCAATAAAAAAACAATAAGGGGGATATTACCACTGATTCCACAGAAATGCAAGCCACCATCAGAGATTACTGCAAACAACTCTATGCACACAACCAGTAAATCTGGAAGAAATAAATAAATTCCTGGACACTTGCACTCTCCCAAGACTAAACCAGGAAGAAGAATAGACCAATAACAAGGGCTGAAGTTGAAGCAGCAATTAATAGCTTACCAATCAAAAAAAGCCCAGGTCCAGATGGGTTTACAGCTGAATTCTACCAGACATACAAAACACTGGTACCATTCCTTCTGAAACGATTCCAAACAATACAAAAAGACGGAATCTGCCCTAACTCATTTTATGGGACCAACATCATGCTGACACCAAAACCTGGCAGAGACTCAACTAAAAAAGAAAACTTCAGGCCAATGTCCATGATGAACATTGATGCAAAAATCTTCAATAAAATACTGGCAAACCAAATGCAACAGCACATCAAAAAGCTTACCTGCCATGATCAAGTAGGCTTCATCCCAGGGATGTAAGGCTGGTTTAACATATGCAAGTCTATAAATGTACTCCATCACATAAACAGAACCAAAGACAAAAACCACATGATTATTTCAATAGATGCAGAGAAGGCCTTCAAAAAATTCAACAGCCATTCATGTTAAAAATTCTCAATAAACTAGGTATCAATGGAACATATCTTGAAATAATAAAAGCTATTTATGACAAAGCCACAGCCAATATCATACTGAATGGGCAAAAACTGGAAGCATTCCCTTTGAAATCTGGCACTAGATAAGGATGCCCTCTCTTACCACTCCTACCTGATATACTATTGGAAGTTCTAGCCAGAGCAATCAGGCAAGAAAAAGAAATAAAGAGTATTCATTTAGGAAAAGAGGAAGTCAAATTGTCTCTATTTGCAGATGACATAATTGTATATTTAGAAGACCCTGTTGTCTCAGCCCAAAATCTCCTTAAACTGATAAGCAACTTCAGCAAACTCTCAGGATACAAAATCAACGTGCAGAAATTGCAAGCATTCCTATACACCAATAACAGGCAAACAGAGACCCAAATCAAGAGTGAACTCCCATTCACAATTGCTACAGAGAATAAAATACCTAGGAATACAACTAACAAGGATGTATAGGCCCTCTTCAAGGAGAACTACAAACCATTGCTCAACGAAATAAGAGAGGACACAAACAAATGGAAAAACATTCCATGCTCATGGTTAGGAAGAATCAATATTGTGAAAATGGCCATACCACACAGAGTAATTTATAGATTCAATGCTATCCCCATCAAGCTACCAATGACCTTCTTCACAGAACTTGAGAAATGCACTTTAAACTTCATATGGAACCAAAACAGAGCCCACATAGCCAAGGCAATTCTAAGCAAAAAGAAAAAAGCTAGAGGCAGCACACTGCCTGACTTCAAACTATACTACAGGTCTACAGTAATCAAAACAGCATGGTACTGGTACCAAAACAGAGATATAGATCAACGGTACAGAGCAGAGGCCTCAGAGGCAATGCCACACATCTACAACCATCTGACCTTTGACAAACCTGACAAAAACAAGCAATGGGGAAAGGATTCTCTGTTTAATAAATGGTGTTGGGAAAACTGGCTAGCCGTGTGCAGAAAGCAGAAACTGGATCCCTTCCTGACACCTTACACTAAAATTAACTCCAGATGGATTAAAGATTTAAACATAAGACCTAACACCATAAAAACTCTAGAAGAAAACCTAGGCAAAACCATCCAGGACATAGGCATAGGCAAGGACTTCATGGTTAAAACACCAAAAGCAATGGCAACAAAAGCTAAAATAGACAAATGGGATCTAATTAAACTTCAGAGCTTCTGTACAGCAAAAGAAACAATCATTAGAGTGAACTAGCAATCAACAGAATGGGAAA
>PVKP010034406.1:0-24255 GCA_004027715.1 Plecturocebus donacophilus
GAGCTGCTGCTACGCGGCCATCTTGGATCTCTCTCCGCCCAGTGATGAAATTTTTTTCTGTTTCTTAGTTTTCCTTTGGCGGACACCCGTTCCCCGCAGAACCGGACCTTCCCGGGTTCGCTGTGCTTGCTATGAAACTCTCAGTCCTCAGCGCTTCCAGTTGCCGTTTTCCTTGTGGGGATGGGACCGGCCGAGCCCGTCCGTCCCGTATGCTCCGCACCGGGAAGCGCCACGCTGGGGCGCCGGCAAAACAGCCACGCCGGCCAAAAGAGTCGCGCTAGCGACCTGTGTGGCTCCTCTGCCGGGAATCTCCTGGTCTGTGGGCAACAAAAATTCATCGGAAAGTGCGGCGTCCACTCGTTCTCTGCGCTTTCACTGGGAGCTACATTCCTGAGCTGTTGCTAATCGGCCATCTTGGGTCTCTCACCGATCTGGTGAATTTCACTTCCTTGATACTATCTGGGAAGACTGAGGGTTGGTTTCCTGGGAAAGGAACTCAGATAAGACAAATGTAAATTTTAAGCTTTAATACCAGAAGAGCCAATTTCTATGTTTATTCGGGAACCATAAGCATCATTCTATGGGACAGTTGGGCTGGTTTCAGAAATAAAAGTTATATTTTATGTTATCTAGTTATCTCTTCCTCACATTTTACTCTCATAGTTTTTATGAAATAAAATATTTTTATGAAAACCATCTCTTGGTGTTTTCTCATGTTTTGGGTTTCTGTTGAGAAGTTGACTCAATTGACATCATTTCATCCTGGTTTGTCATTTTTGCAATTGAATTAAAAATAACAGTAAATAATGGGGGAGGATTCTGGGGGAGGGTTGCTGGGAGAGTGATGCACTGTGCTGGATGTCTTCTGTTTCCCCTTCAGATCCACTCTCACCCTTCCCTACCCTGCTTTGTGCCCCAGGGGGCTCATCCTGATGGACTTCATCAGTGAGATCCCTAATCCTCTGGTTCCAATTGTGTTTAGACAATGGAGTGGGAAGGGAGGCAGAAGCAGTAGATCAGACAGCAGGTACACAGTGAGTTAAGAGTATCTATTCCCCTCATTTTATCCCTGTCACATTGCAAGTGTTGGCTCCTCACTCCATGGAAAGCCATAGTTTGTATTGCCATTTGCTACCCTCTCTGAGTTCCCAGTGCTGTTGCTAGCCTCAGGTTACTGCAGCAATCCTTGTTGGATGACTTTAAACTCTGCTGGGACCAGGGCTGATGTGCCTGCCTTGCTTGGTTGTTGTAAGGATTGGAGATAATAAATGCAAATCACTTAGTACAATGACTAGCACTCTGTAGGCTCTCAAAATGATATTTTTTTTTCTGCCAAATCCTTTTAATTTCCAAGTTCAAGTGATTGCTTAAGGAATTAGCACTGCTTTAAGAAATAAATGAGATAATGTATGTGAATGCTTTGTTAAATGTAAATCACTATAGAAATGCAAGATGGAGTTATACTGGATTCTCTTAATCTTAAAAGTATTATTTTTTTAAAAAAACAGTTATGTTTGTTTTGCCTTAGTGAGAAGCAATTAAGTCTTTCTCAGAAATGGAGTAGGATAGACATGAACTGCAGATTTTCATGCAAATCTCATTGAATTAAAAACTTTGTACATCTTCTTCAGGCTCTAGGTCTTTGGTTTTAGATTTCCCACTCTCATTTACTCTTCTTTCTAGCCCAGCGAAGCAGAGGTATCAAGATGAACAGATGGAGAAGTAATTGCTTCTCTGTCTCATTGTAGAAAAAAAGCAAAAAGTAGTGAGAAAAAGCATCTTGAAATGTGGAAGAAACTATTAAGTCTGTACAGTGGCTTTGCACAGTACCTTCTGAGACAGGAAGGGAAATGGTGAGGCACGGTAAACAGAAGTTGATTTTCCTTCTGCTGTAGAACTTTGCACACCATAAATCAGAGTTATTAGGAGGACTTGCCACTTGCCAGAGAGGGTGGAGAACTGTACCATGGTGCAAACCTTGCTTTTTTATTTACATGTTGCAAGTGACCATTAGAATCTTTCTTTCTCTATGCTTCCATTTGTTATGTCAGTTTAATGAAACTCACCACTTTTTGCTGTGTCCCATGCTGTTTTAGTTTTCTTCCAAATGACCTAGTTTGAAGAAATTATCTGAGCAAAGAAATTTAGCACTTGTCCATTAAAAATATGGTGGAGGCATACTCCTCAGGACTGCAGAGACAATGATTAGCGCACAGTGGTTAAGAGCATGCATTCTGTAGGCCTAGGTTCAATTCCTGAGTTCCCCACTTATCAGGCTGTTACTGGAAAGGGATCCTGATCCACGCCTCAAGAGAGGGTTCTTGGATCTTGTGCAAGAAAGAATTTGGGATGAGTCCAAATTTGGGGCAAGTTTATTAGAGAAGTAAAGAAACAAAAGAATACCTACTCCACAGGCAGAGCAGCACTATGGGCTGCTCAGCTGAGTATATTTATAGTTATTTCTTGATTATATGTTAGACAATGAGTGGAATATTCATGAATTTTCCAGGAAAGGGGTAGCTAATCCCAGAACTAAGGGTTTCTTCCCCTTTTAGACCATATGGGGTAACTTCCCGACATTTCTATGGCATTTGTAAACTGTCGTGGCATTGGGGATGCCATTTAGCATATTAATGCATTATAGTTTAGCATATAATGAACAGTGAGGACGATCAGAAGTGACTTCATTGCTATCTTGGTTTTGGTAGGTTTCAGCCAGCTTCTTTAATGCATCTCTTTTTATCAGCAAGGACTTTGTGACCTGTATCTAGTGCCGGCCTTCTCTCTCATCCTGTGACTAAGAATGCCTGACCTCTAGGGAATGCAGCTCAGTAGGTCTCAGCCTTAGTTTACATAGCTCCTGTTCAAGATGAAGTCACCATGGTTCAAACACCTCCGACAAGGCCATTATCTCAGCCTCAGTTTCCTTCTCTGTCAAGTAGTGCTAATAATTGTATCTTGTTGGGACAATCAAACTCAACAATGACTGGACAAGCCCTTTATAGAATATCAGGTGCTGTACTGATTTAAGATGTTATTATTTCTAAGCTACCAATCTATGATTAATAAATCTTTCATCAAACTGTATTTGTTTTGAAATAAAGACCAAGAAACATGTAATAATTTAATAGGGTATATGATGACATTGTCCACAAAAGTAAGTTTTCTGATTGAATAATATAATACATGTAAAATTATCTAGAATAGTGCCTGGTATCTTCCAAAAGACCACTAAGATGGCTAAATAGTAGAAAGCAGACTTTTATTTGTGATATTGGTCTGCAAGCCAGAAAGATAAAGTCTCCATCATGGACTGAAGGTGTTCTCTCTTTGAAGAGGGAAAGGACAGGTTGGGTTTTATGCCTCACAGGGCCTTTATCATGCATATTCAACAGGTTTGGGAAAAAGCTATATATATTTTTGATGGGAGCCTTGAGCATGCCTGATGGGTAAATATATATGTAACATACATCCCAGGTTCACTTTGGGGTGGGGTTTTAGCATTAAAATGAGGTGGAATTTGGCTCTATACATTAAAAGGTGAACTATAGGACACAAAAACAGTTTGTGTGCAGTCTCTGTAAGCTGCTGAAACTGGTCTAAATTCTGTAGTGGCTCAGAAAAGAATGTTTGTAAGGCTGATTCTTGGTTCTCTGTTTAGAGTTACAGTGGTCTGGGTTGTAAATCTGCCTGACAGCACATATTGTTAGGGAGTTTATGTGTGGCCATTTAGAAATTTACCATGCTGGCCAGGCCCTGAACCCTCTACTTATAGGTAACTTGGTTTCTTTAACCTTAGTGTCTGTCTTAATTGATAAAGGTGTGATCTCTCAGATCACTCTGGCATTTGTAAAGATCTCAATAAATGCTTGTTTCCTTTTTTAATAAAGCGAAGAAAATGGAGATTTTTCTTTTTCTAGGAGGACTATTCATTATCAGGACATCTTTCCTCGCAGAAAGAATTTCAATTATAAGGCAACCAAGGAGAGCAAAGATCACCTGGTGGCCATCAGGCAGGCCATTCAGAGACAAAACTCCTTATTTAAGGAATTTAGAAGTAATTATACTTCCCTGTTATCTAAAGCAGGCATCTGGTTGCAGGCTTATTTCCCAAAAATGTATACGTAACTAGAATTTCTATTCATCTCCAGAATGAATGCATGTCAAAACTCACTGTGCAACCCTTGCTGACATCAATATGTCAAAATGCCTACAAATGCAATCATTTATCATTATCTATATGACTAATATGATCCACATTACTCTTAAATACCTGCTTTAAGGTTCATAAGTGCTCCTAAGGAAAAATCGACCACATTGCACTCATTCCTCTCTTGCTGAGGCACCCTGTTCATGCTTCTGTAGTGTTCCTTCTATCTAATAATATTTTTTTCTTCAAACCTAAACTGTTGTTGGTAAATTCTTCTTACTATCCTATGACCCATGAGCTAACCACATTCTGATAATGGGGCTCTTACACCTCGTCTGGCAGCAACAGTTGATAATAAGCTGCACTTTGTAAGGTAACTTTTACTTGTATTACACCTGGTGTGACCCTCACAGTAGCAGTATGAAGAAGGTTCTATTGTTATTATTATCATTCTGATGTTGCACATAAGGGAACCAAGGTTCTGATCAGTTAGGTTTCTGACTCTCTCGAAGACATACGGTTAGACTCCTTCATGCCAACTTTCACCATGCTCCCAATACATTTGAAAGCAAGCACAGTGAGAAGAGCTGTCAGCTTTCATTTCCCAGGCAAGGGTTGGCATAGGAGTTCATATTTTCTGGGAGTCTGGTGGTCTGTATCAATGATTAGGAGCTTAGGGCATGACTGAATCTGTGATAAGGGTGCTGTGAGGAAGGGGAGGCTGTCCTGGCTGAGCTGCAGAAGAATGAGAGTGAGATGATATTAGAGGAGAGTAAATATAGCATTGGGTCTGAGTGTAACTGAACTGACCAGTGAGACAGAAGAGGTGGGAGGACCAGGTATCAAACAGCTATAGAATCATCATTACCTGTTGTTAAATTTAGTGTAGCCTAAAGCGGCTTCCTTATCTACTTTAAATTTGGCCTAAAGATTTCTCCTTACACAGTTTACTGTAACCTAACTAGATGTGTAAGCAGACTATAACCTACTCTTGTACCGATCACAGAGTTTTGGCCTATCACAGGCTGCCAACTGTTCAACCCATGTTCTAATAAGGCAATTGCCAAGCTGTACCCAGTCCAACCATTTCTGTACCTCACTTATGTGTCACCTACCACCCCGTTATTACCAACATGTCAGGGGCTTGGTCTAGGTCTTGCTGCTCCCTACACAGAGAGCCAATCACAGAGACAATGAGTGTTGCCAGAGAAGAAGGCTTTAATTGGGTGCTGCAGCTGAGGAGGTGGGAGATCAGTCTCAAATTTATCTCCCTGACCAACCAAAATCAGGGATTTATATAGAAGGGAAGAAATGTAACTACATGCAGGAAAACAGGAGTTAATGAGGGGTAAGGAAGAGGAATTGGTCAACAGGAAGCAGGTAATCAGTTAGGCACTCACGGGTGAGGGATCTTGTGTCTCTTGTTCAGATGTGGGATCTGGTAAGTTTCAGTTCCTTGATACTGTCTGGAAAGCCTGATGGTTGGTTTCCTGTGAAAGAAACTCAGATAAGACAATTGTAACCTTCTCCACTTTTAAGATTGTGAGGATCAACTTATATGTTTATTCAAAAGAAACCATAGACATCAGTGCTATGGGACAATTGGTCTGGTTTTACCATTGCTCTGAAGATTATTCTGGTTCAGGGGGCTGTCCAATTCTCAAATTATTCTTTGCTCAATTAAACTCTGGTAAATTTAATTTGTCTGAAGTTTTTCTTTTAACACCAATCAGGAATAGATTCAGGGTCATCTCCTGGCTTCACCACAAATTATTGGAAACAGATATTCCTCAAGACACTTCAGGGTCTTATGGAACTTGGAAAGTGGAAGGACCTCAGAAGTCATCTTATCATCCTTCTATTTATAAAGTAGGAACTACTAAGTTCATGCAGCTAGCTGGTTTGGTACATAAGAGCTTTACTTACTTAACAAATGCTATTTACTATGTTGCACTTTCCCAGGGGCTTACAATGATTCATTTATTCCTCATAATAACCCTAGGAGGAAGGCACTACATATGCATAGTCCCTTATTTGCAGTTCTGAATTTCAAAGCTTTCTGAAAAAAACAGAATCTTGAAAGTTGGTGCAAACTCATTCGATGGCAAAACTTGGTCTGAATTCATGTAAGTCTACTTATTAGTCTTTATTCCGCATAGTGTTAATAAGCATACACTTTGCTTCAAAATATATTAATGTGTTTGAATATGTAGTCCTACCCAAGACTCCGCTGGGGTGTTACAAAACATTTAGTCTAATCTTATGTCTTTCAAAAGTCCAAACAATTCTGAATTTCGAAATATATTTGGTCCCAAAGATTTTGAAACCTATATTATTGTTCTCATTTTACAGTTGAGAAAACTGAGGCAGAGAGATTGTATAACTTGTACAAGGGCACAAGGTGGTATTCATGAGATTCTAATCCAGGAATCCTAGTTCAGTAGTCTGTGTTTTTAACCAATCTGTGCCTTGACATGTCCAAACATGGATTAACAGGCTGCTATTCACTGCCGAAATACTCTGTGTATACGATGTCATGTAAGTTCAGAAATCTCTAATCTCCACCACTTTTGTTCTGACATATTGCTTGCCTCCACCAGTTTATTTACCAATGGGCAGCTAGACTGATTTTTCAAAACATAAATCTGATTCATATCATACCTTCTTTATGAGCCTCTGATTCAATGATTTTCTTCTGCATTTTTAATAACTTAAATCCTCCACTTGGCATGATTGACCATGCCTGTCTCTCCCATCTCAGCTCATCCATAGCTCCTCAGGCTTCCTGTGTTCTAGGCATCCTCATCTTCTTTCAGTTCCTTGACTGTATTGTGGTCCTCCTTGCTACAGGACCTTTGTATATATGATCCCCTTTTCCAAGAAGACTCTTCTCCTTATCCAGCATATCACCCCTGTCTTGCCCTGGTCACCTCTGGTTTACTTTTCACATTCAGCTCAAAGGTTTTTTCCACAGGGACATTTTTTACTTCATAACAATGCTCACAGTTTTTGTTATACATTTATTTGTGTGATTATGCATTAATGCCTGTCTTCCCTCTATGTTTTGAACTCCATGAAGGCAGAAATTGTTTCCATTTTTGTCCACTATTGTGACTTCATATACTCAGTAGCAATCACATAGTCATAGATGAATACAAATTTGTTGAATAACATGATAGAATGTATCCTCAGCAGAATGCAAGGTTTATTTCTTTGTTTTGTTGAGCAGCTGTAGAGGTTGAAGAGATTTGTATATTCAGTCATAGGCAGATCTGTTACCACCATCTTCTTGGGTATCATAGAGTTGCTCTTTTAGATGTCCTTTAAAAGTTAATGACTGCCTGGAGGATTTAAGCTTTCAATACCAGAATGGTAGTTTCCAAAGGGCCTCTTTTCCTGCTCCTATTGTCATAGAAGGGACAGTTGAAATGGGAAGCTATACAAATAAAGTACATTGCTTTCTTGAAAGCTCAACAAACCAAATGGCGTTAGGTTCTTGGCTGACTGTAGACCTCACATTGAATAATCTTGGGACAGATGGCATCTGTGTGTCTGTCTATGGGTCTTATGCCAAATTTAGTAAGCTAGAGTTCTTTGGAGGGAGTAGTGCACTGCCTTTTTATTTTTTAAAACACAAGTATATTGGTGGGATTATTCTATAGGATTCTAGAAATCTGTCCCATAAAAGCTCACTCTATATTTAGAGTGATCACCTTTTCCAATATGTTGTCCCAAATGCTGTCTTTTCTCTACTGCTCATTCTCTCTAATGAAAAGAAAAGCATTTTTTATTTACAGCTTTGTCGAATGCAGTCACCCATTATTTGGGGGTAATTGCTAGAGTAATCTCACCTCATTGGTTTCCAACAAAGCCTCCCAGATTGACATCTCACAAATTGAAAATTAAATGCACTATAAAAGCTATTAACTAAACCTGACTGTTTGGTATCAGACATTGGGTTAAGGGTTAGAATTGTGGAGAGTTTTTTTTGTTTGTTTGTATATTTTTGCATATGCATTGAAAAGTTTTCTTCTCTCCAAACGTCTTTTGAGGAACCATGCTTATCCTACTTTAGCTGTGATTTTTTTCTTTAGTTTAATATTTTCTTTTGCGTAATTAGAGATACTAGGTTAAAATATTATCTTGAGGAACTCATCTCCTATATGATGACCAATTGATTTCTCAATTTCTCCCCTTTTTCTTTTGCTTCATTTTCCTCTTACTTTCCCAGCCATCTTTTAACAGAGCTCTCTCCCCATCCTGGGTGGATCCAGCCAGTTCCTGGTCCCTTAATCTAGGCATCTTCCTTAAGTTGTCCCTCTTTGATATTCCATATCTAGTATGTCACCCAGAATGTCTGCTTTTTCCTCCTCATTCCTTATCATGTCCCTGAATATTACTACATTCCAAGTCCATTTCTGAACTTAACAAATCTTTTAAGAGCACTTGTTATGTATGTGACCCTGCAGAATGGATGAGGGGGCTTGCAGATAATGCTTAAGGAGTTGGAGGGCAGTCTGGCAGAATATATGTGTATACACTGCTCATGAGCAATGTGGCTTTGAGGTTGTGAATATAGATTGTGGCGCTATGCTTCCTGGATTCAAATCTTGGTTTGCTCATCTGCTACCTGTGTGATCTTGGGTTTTATTCTGCTACCTGTGTGATCTTGGGTTTTATTCAGTCTCTTGATGTGTCAGTTTTCTCATCTGTAAAAATGGGGACAATTTCCTTCCATGGATACTGGGATGATTTAATAAGTTACTATGTACAAAGCACTTACAACAGTATCTAGCATAGAGAGAATGCTCATTTATACTTGTTGGTAGATCTAGGCTCTAATCCCTGCTCTGCTGCTTTTCAGCATCTTGAATCTCTTGTTTCACAAGGCATATATTATAGACAGAGAAAAAAAGTAGACTTTGAAGCCAGAGGGTTCCAACTCTACCAATTGTCGTTGTTAACTTGAGACAAGTTAATTAACGTCTTGGAACCTCAGTGTTTATGTTGTTAAAAATAATCTGTTCTCATAAACTACCAAATGCCAGCCTACCTGCAACTTTTTACTTTTATCTGGTTGAGACATTTCAGCTGCTGCTTTAAGGACCATAGCTTCCTTCTTCCTTTCCTGTGATGATTCTTTATAGTTTGCTAAGTATACCATGTAATTTATAACAACTGTGGGAGGCATAGGGCATTATTCTCACTTCTATTTTAAAGTTATGGAAACCAAAGCCCAGATAGGCAGCTAGACTGGCCCAGGCTGGCACAGATGTAAATTGTGAAGGTAGAACTTGAACTTGGTTCTCTGTGTTCTTTTTTTTAATTCAATGCAAATCTATGAGTTTAGTTTTTGATTTATCCATGTCTTTCCCTTTTCTTAGATTCCTTTTGTAGTTTTTGCCAAATCTGAGTCCCTCATTATGAGCAAACTGCCCTTCTCCAACTCACGCCTAATGCAGTGAGTGATGGTGAGGAGGAAGCAAGAGCAACTGGCCTCCAGCCCTTGACTTGGTTCTTTGGTTTGGACTGGCCCATCGGACCTCCATCTGGCATACTCTCTCTCAGTGACAGCTTTAATTCCCTTACCATTTGAGTGCAGCTGGTGGTGCTACCCTTGCTGCCCCTCTGTCATCCTGCACTTTCTTTTATTGGCACTCTTTTCAATATATTTTATTCTTTAAAATGACTTGTTCTGATTACAGAAGTTATTCATGCTTGTTGTAAAAATTACGGATCACATGGTAAGAGAGAAACAAAAACCACACATAATTCCACTACCCAGAGTTAAATATTCCTTTTCTTTTTTATTTG
This sequence comes from Plecturocebus donacophilus, assembly GCA_004027715.1. Lineage (NCBI taxonomy): Eukaryota > Metazoa > Chordata > Mammalia > Primates > Pitheciidae > Plecturocebus > Plecturocebus donacophilus. Next base: position 9,965 of record PVKP010034406.1, read on the forward strand.
AAGACAATGTCTCACTCTGTCACCCACACTGGAGTGCAGTGGTGTGATTATAGCTCACTCTTAACTTTGAACTGCTTAGGCTCAAGTGATCCTCCCATCTCAGCTTCCCAATTAGCGTGCTACCACATCTGGCTATTTTTTGTTTTTTTATTTTTATTTTTTGTAATGAAGTCTCGCTATGTTGCCCAGGCTGGTCTTGAATTCCTGGCATCAGGTGATCTTCCTGCCTAGACCTCCCAAAGCACTGGGACTATAGGCATGAACCACCATATCTGACCAATAAATTTTGTTAATAGTTTGTTATTTAACTTTGGGGTTTATTTCATACTCTATGAATCTTTTTGACTGCTGTATTTTGATAGCAGGCACTCCAATAGAGAAAATTCAATGAGAATTACATGGTGTGATGGCTTAGGACATGTGTGAATCTTTTGGGATCACAAGGCAAGTCTTGTGGGCAGAATAATGGTCCCTAAAGACATCTACATCCCAGTCCCCCAAACCTGTGAATATTTTAGGTTACAAGGCAAAGGAGAATTAGGGTTGCAGATAGAATTAAGGTTGCTAATCAGCTGACCATAAAATAGGGAGAGTATCCTGGATTATCTGGATAGGCCCATTGTAATCACAAGGGTCTTTAAAAGAGGAAGAGGAAATTGGAAGACAGAACCAGAGAGTTGGCAGCATGAGGAAGACTTGGCACATTACTGCTGGCTTTGAAGGTGGAGGAAGATCGTCAAGAGCCAAGGAATATGGATAGAAGCTGGAAAGGAGAAAGAAACAGATTGTTCTTTAGAGCCCCCAGAAAGGAATATGGCCTTGCCAACACCTTGATTATAGGCCAATGAGCCCCATTTCAGAATTCTGAACTATAGAACTAAGTATAAGATACAAATTTTTAGGTCAGGTGTGATGGTTTACACTTGGGAGGCCAAGGCAGGAGGATCACTTGAGGCCAACCTGGTCAACATAATAAGACCCCCATCTCTAAAAAAAATTTAAAAATTAGTGGGGCATGGTGGTATGCATCTATAGTACCAGTTATTCAGGAGGCTAAGGCCATGAGTTCAGGAGTTCAAGGTACTATTGCACTCTAACTGCAGTGACAGAGTGAGACTCTGTCTCTAAAAGATAAAAATAAAATAAATAAATAAATAAAAATTTAAAAGATACTAAATTTGTGTTGTTTTAAGCTGCTAAGTTTGTGAGAATTGTTACCACAGCCATAGAAAATTAATATACCTGGTATATGTAAATAAATAGAGCTATTATAGAGTCAATATATTAATACAGCTTAATAAATTGGAAAATATCTAAGATATAGTAAACAATAATGGCTAACATTATTTTGTACTTTTGTCTGTATCGTTTTACAATCTGTTTTTTTCCTTTTCACATTTTTCCATTTTATTATATTTATGCCATGTCATCATTTGTACCATAGTACTTTTCAACTATTCTCAACAGTTTTTCACTGTATGCATTAATTCAGTTGAGCAGATGAGTATCAACAACACACTGCATGAAGAAAAGATACTACTGCAGTATCTGTTTCAACAACATGCAATGAGAAAAGGTGAACTGGTGAAGTCATGCAGCCTGTTGGTTAAGTGCTATTTGTAAGACATCTGAAAAGACCCATGAGCCAGGAAACACCCTGGGTGCATATTAGTTTGTGGTCTTGGGGATGCTCCCTAACATTTCTCAGTCTCAGTTTTCTTCATTGTAAATGGGAATAATTAGAACACCTATATTGCACATCTGATATGCAGATGAAATAAGATTATATATGAAGCCCTTAGCATAGTGCTGGTGCAAAGCAGCAGCTCAATATCTGTTAAAAGGTATTGTTGATATCGTTACTGTAGTTGTTTATCAATTTCTCTGGGATTCTGGGTCAAGAAGATTGACTATAGAGATGACAGACCTTCAGCTGATATCTGCATTGAGCACACTGTATCTCATAAATATTACATAGTACTGAAAACAGGCATGATCTTGATGCTAAAATGTTGTGGCAGATAAATGGAGGGTAGTGGGTAAAGATGTCTTTTAAAACAGGCACATAAACATACACCTAAATAAAATATTTAACTGTTTGCTACAGCATTTGGACAAGTTTCAGAGGATGGGAGACTGATGACAGAGAGCCAGTAAAGAAGACATAATTTATCAAGTTGGTGGATTTTCATAGTATTTTTGCTGTTGTCAGCAAGTTTTTCATTTTTATTTTTAGTTTTCTTTTCCTTTAATAATTACTAGACCCAGTGCTGACATTTCAAAAGACTTTATCATTCACGTGATAAATTCTTTGAATTGAAGCTGTTTTGTTTCTGGTGAAGGCATGATTGCTCTGAAAGCCATACTGGGGCTTTGTGTTGAAATTAAGCTCATATGTAGTTCTTTTTCTCACTATTGGCCTGTGTTCATTTATTTAAAAGTTATTTATCTTGCAAAGTGTCAGCTCAACAAACAGGATTGCTCAAAAGGTCATTCTTGAGTTTTCTCTGACGTGATTAGTTTTATTGGTTCTTATTATTTCTCAGACATTCTTTTTGAGTGTGTTACTATTGATTGTTTTAGAACTTGATTTGGTAGAGACTAATTTTGTGAAGGATGGCAGTTTTTAACCCACATAATAGGTGATCGTAGGGCTTCCAGATTACTTCAGAGCCAGTAGTTGTGAAAAAACTTTACTTTTTTATTGGAAGGACTTCATAGGTGTTATATTTTTCATTGTTTAAGTTTATCCATATTTCATATTTATCTTGTTTGGAAAGGTGAAAATATTAACCAACACTGGTCCTCTGAGGGTGGTGACTATTGTTCATTGTTTTATTATGTGTCTTGAGAATTGTTTGTTCTCTACTCTTCCTTCTACACTCTTTAATAAGATTAATTTCCTTTCACTTCAAAAACCTTACAACCTTATTCTTCTCCCTGATTTCAAAAGCCATGTCACAGTGGGGAGGGCAGTGGAGGCTCTTTAAGGGGAGAAAAGATTCTGGGATTCTGGACCACCTTCTAAATTGTTTTGCACATTTATGAATTTCTCTTAGCTTTTTTGATTCTTATTATTAAAAATTTTGCTTTACTTTATTGTTTTTCACAGATTTGCATTTTTTACAAACTGAAGGTTTGTGGCAACCCTGCATCAAGCAAGTCTATTGGTGCCATTTATCCAGCAGCACATGCTCACGTTGTATCTGTTTCACATGTTGGTGGTTTTCACAATATTTAAGACTTTTTCATTATTATTATATCTGTTACAGTGATCTGTGATCATTGATCTTTGATGTTCTATTGTAAACGTTTTGAGGTACCATTAACCATGTCCATAAAAGATGGCAAACTTAATCGATAAATCTTGGGTGAGTTTTGGCTTCTCCACTGACTGGCTGTTCCTCCATCTCTCTCACCCTCCTTGATCCTCTTTATTCCCTGAGAGAGAAGAATATTGAAATTAGGCCCCTTAATAACCCTGCAATGCCCTCTACGTGTTTAAGTGAAAGGAAGAATCGTGTCTCTCACTTTAAATCAAAAGTTAGAAATGATTAAGCTGAGTGAGGAAGGTATATAAAAGCTGAGATGGACCAAAAGCTAGACCTCTTCTGCCAAGCAGTTATTCAAGTTGTAAATGCAAAGGAAAAGTTCTTGAAGGAAATTAAAAGTGCCACTCCAGTGAATACATGAATGATAAGACAGCAAACAACCTTAATGCTGATATGGAGAATGTTCAAGTGGTCTGGATGGAACATTATACCAGACACAACATTTCTTTAAGCCAAAGACTAATCTAGAGCAAGGGCCTAACTCTGGAAAGCCAAAAAATTTGTATGACTCCCTTTACTGTGGTCTGGGACAAAACCCACAATATGTCCTAGGTATATCTGTAATAATTGTTCTGACTATCTCTTGAGGGTATCATGAGAAGCAGATTATGTGTACAAAAACAGTAGACAAAAAATGCAAGGAAAATAGTGAATGAGTAAGTGGTAGCTTTCTTAAAAGTAACTTGTTAGTGCCTAGTCCAGGAATATTGCATTTGAGAGGGTAACATTGTTTTTTCATTAGCTGTTTGTTGTTTGAGTAGTTCCACTGGAAGCATGCGGAAGCTGCAGTTTCTCTGGGAGGCATGAGATGGGAGGTGAAAGCATGTATGTCCAGAGCAGTGGACTAGCCCCAAGGTCTAGTCTTTGGTCAGTTCCAGGAAGGGGTGGAAAAATACATACAAAGTTTTTGCTGTGGTTGAATATTTGTGTCCCTGCCCACTTCATATGTTAAGTTCCTAACCCCTGAAGTGATTATATTAGAATATTTTTGGAAGGTGATTAGGTCATGACAGTAGAGCCCTCATGAATGGGATTAGCACTCTTGTAAAAGAGACTGAAGAGAGCTCCCTTGCCCCTTCTATCATGTGGAGACAGTGAGAAGGTGCCATCTATGACCCAGGAAACAGGCCCTCACCAGACACCAGATTTTCTGGTGCTTTGATATTGGACTTGTCAGCCTTCAGAACTATGACACAATACATTTCTGTTGTTTTAAGCCAACCACCTTTGGCATGGTGATATGGCAGCCTTAGGAAACAAGTACAGGTTGCTTTGAAGATAGAGTAGACAGAAAACCAAAACCATTTTGAGAATAAAAGTGCCATATGATTGTTAGGTGATACTTTCTTGGTTTATATCACTCACGATCCAAAGTGCAGCACTGACCTTTTCAGACCAGTTTGCCACTTAGGCTGCAGGGATACAAAAGAAGGAAGAAAAGCAAAGTGATAAGATGGCTGGGTCTTTTCTGATGTACAAACCAGTATACATTCTTATGATTCCAATGGCATGAAAAGGAGAGAAGACAGAAGTGAACATGTAAGCGGTGATATTTTATTGCCTAATAGCCCCTCTGCTAGAAGACATGGCTAGTGTCCTGGAATTGAGCCTTGTCCTTGAGGATTGTTAAAGAGGGTAGGAGGGGGAAAAAAGTGGGAGCCTTCTCTCTTTTAGGTATTTCCATGATATGTCTATTTAGAAACATTGCAACTTTGAGATGTGCTTCTCCCCTTGCCTGAGAACATCTGTGTGGAGTCATAAGTAGGAGTGGGAATATAGTAATATTTAATTTGGGGATGTTTGTCCTTTACAGCTCCTTGAATCACACACTTGAGTGAATGTGGACAGTAGGGGAGCAGGAGGGCTGTGCATCACTGGACAAAACTACTTGCTTGGGGCTCTTTGTCCTGTGACTTAGTCACAAAGAAAATAACGGGAATGTACAACACTGTGTTGGTACACCAAGCCCTATTCTCAGGAGGGATGTGGAGATAGGAAACAAAGCAGAAGGATAGAAAAATTGTGGTAACTGGTATAGCAAGCTTGTTGGGTGGGAGGTTGGTTCTGTCTGGGAGAAACAAGTAGTTTCCAGTTGTTTTAGGAGATTTCTTACGTTGCTTTCCTTGCCCTAGCCTTCTTTTGCCTTAGAATGTGTATATTTATCCCTGTTCAAATTACTTGAGTACTCGTATTGCAGGGATACATGCATAATTGTGTGCGGCAAGTCATTTTAGCGGGTAGACAATCAACAATATCAACAGAGTAAAACTGTCAAATTTAGAGGATGAGTGCATAGTTTCTCACTTATTAATTTATCTGAAAGAATTAATTTTTCTTACATTTTTAAAGCCCATAAATGGATTTGAATATTCTGTTTCTTAAAACGCTAATATTTAGTGATCAACTGTTTGTGTCAGGCCCTATGATGGGTGTTTTCATGTACACTATTACAGTTTTTTTTTTTTTTCTTTTTTTTTTGAGACAGGTTCTCACTCTGGATGCCCAGACTGGAATGGAGTACAGTGACACAATTTCAGCTCACTGCAGCCTCCACCTGCCAGGCTCAGGTGATTCTTCCACCTCAGCCTCCTGAGTAGTTGTTACTACAGGTGTGCACCACCACACCCGGCTCCTTTTTTGTATTTTTAGTAAAGACGAGGTCTTGCCATGTTGCCCAGGCTGGTCTTGAACTCCTGGACTCAAGCAATCCACCTGCCTCAGCCTCCCAAAATGCTGTGATTACAGACATGAGCCACTACACCTGACCATCATTATAATTTTCAAAACAGCTCTGAAATTCTATTTTTATGCCCATTTTACAGACAAGGACACTGAGGCGCAGAAAGCAACTGCTCAAAAGCCTAGGGAAAGACTCTAGAAATTTCAGTGATTTTTATAACAGTAGATTGCCTTGGAGAGTATTTTTTTCAGATAGTAGGTCAGGTTCTAAATGGATCATTTTTATGTGGGCAGGAGACAGGGAAATACTGTGTAGAACAGGGTGATTCCTTGGCAAGGGCCCCACCCTGAAGCCAGGATACCCACAGCCCTAAATGAGGACAGGCGCTCAGATTTTTATGCCCAAAAGTTGTCTTTTGGCCCACCATGCCCTCTATCCTGTACCCATGTAAACTGCAGACTGTAGGCTCCAGAAGCAGACAAGAAGAGTAGATGACTGGCAGAATGGTACAGGAGAGAGAGGAAAAGGGGATTTTGAATGCTGAGAAGAGTTTGGCTGGGGATGGTCGGAGAGGAGATTGGTCACTGAATGGCCAAACTCTAGGGGAAGATCATCTTCCCACTCCATCCCCCTTCCGGTTCCCCATTATTCCCATTGAGAGCAACTCCCACCATTCAGTAATACCCCCCATTCATCCTTCAAGTCTGTATGTGATCCACTTCTTCTAGGATGAGAGCTTGGGTACAGAAAGCTGACACACTGGCCTCCTGCCATTGTGAAAAGGCAGAGAGATCACTGAGCTGGTTAACACATAAGCTGTCCGTGAATGGCAAAGCTGAAAGAGTGCACTGTAACACATGCTGATTTGGGCTTTGGGAGTTGCAGGCTGTCAACCATGGCTGGAGCCCACGGGTGCTTTCTCTTGCTCCTGAACCTGCCTGCCTGCATGCCCCCGTCCCATAAGGGGTTTGAGGAGCAGTGGTTACCCAATAGATGAGCCATACCCCTGTCGCATGTCCTGCAAGGGAGATCAGGGTACTCTCCCATTTCAATTTTTCAGTATTTTCTCCTATGCAGTCTCTTGTGGTGGTAGTCATTAGTGCCATCCAGCAAATGTTTTGGGTTGACCTCCCAGCTGTGGAGTAAGAGGGCATTTCATGACTTCCTTGAAGGTAGACATAGCCAGTGAAATGTGTTAAGAAGTGATACAGTATTACCTCCAGGTAAAAGCTCTGAGAGCTATTGAATTATTTGCCTTTGCCCCATTTTCCTTCTGCCATGACAACCAGAAGTGCTCTGTTAGCTTGGGTCCCCAAGGTAGGATGATGTAGAACAATGACCTCAGACAGCCTGCAGTGTCCATGTAGTGTAAGTGAGAAACAAACCTTTTCTTTAAGCTGCAGCATTTATCATAGCAGCATAGATTAACTGATATACTTTTGTGACATGGGTTTCATGCTCCCCATGGCTTTCACATCTATACCTATTAGGTTAGAAAACTCTTATGTGGTCATTATTCTATAATCAAATCCAGAGCCCACTCAGAAGCCTTGGATGTTAAAGAATTTCAAACAGTACAGACAGACTGATAAGCAAAATTTATTCAGTAAATGTTTATTGAGTTCCTATGAAGTACAGAACATCATGAGGGATCCAGAAATAAATCAGGTTGGTAACCTGCCTCAGAGAAATTAGTCCAGCATAGAAGGGCTGTATTTATGTATTAAATGTATACAATGAAATGTACATGGTTTGTGCATTTATTCAAACATACTTGTATAAGGTCCATGACTACTGTATTTGTCAAGTGTTAGGGATTTTGTAGAGCAAAAAGAGATATGGTCATTCTTACATGGAGTTAAGGCCTAAAAAAGGAAATTAAAATTAATCACACTAACATAGATGAAATTATAACTGGGGTGGGGACTGCAAAGAAGAGGCACATGGTGCTATGATGACTTATAGCAGGTGGAATTATTTAGTCCACAGGCATAATGAAGAGCTCATAGTAAGTTTGTAGAACTGCCTTGGGCTCAGCAATCAGGCAGACCTGGGTTTAAATTCTGGTTCTACCACTTTGAGCCATATGACTCTGCTCAAGGCATTTTACCTTTCAAAACAGATATGAATGTATTTTTCTCAGGGTAGTTGTAAGACTAATATAAGCTTTTGTCTGTGACAGTGCCTGCATACCATGTATGCTATTAAATGTTAATTACTGGGTCTTCTTCCCCTATGTGATTGATTCTATATAACCAATGCAGAGAAAGGTGATGGGGAGTATGGATCTGTCTGGGGGTTAGAGAAAGCTTCATGAAAAAAAGTAGCATTTAAGCTCATACTTGAAGAATGGAACAGGTTTGAGTAAAAAATAATTGTAATCATATGAGGAGATGATAATTATAGGAAACGGAATATTACTTAGTAGCTAAGATCATAGGCTTCTGAATGAAACAGACCCTAATCAAATAATGGATCCATCATTATTAGCTCTGTGACCTTTGGCAAGGTACTTCTTCTTTCTATTTGAAAGTTTCCCCATCCATAAAATGAGGATAATTTTGGAACTATGCCATAGGATCAAGGTCAAGATCAAATGATAAGAGTAAGATATTTAATACAGATCCTGGTAACTGAGGAGATGCTCAATATAATTGGCAACCAGTATTTACTCTTAAAAGCAGAGAAGTGATAGTCTCCGGGTATCTTTTTTTGTGGTACTTTAGATTCAAACTCCCAGTGCATTGTTTGACTGCAAGGGGCTGATGTCATTGAGTCCAGCATGAGATTTACTGTCTCCTTTGAGTATTAATCCCCACCAATTAATAGTGACAGTCACTAAACATTTAGTACCTAATGAGGTGCATCTCCTCAGTATGGGTGGAATGGAACTGTGTAATCCAACTACCAAACTTCCTTCTCACTGGTTTTCCATGACCTCCCCACTGGGCTGCCTAAGGGCATTGACTTCATTTGAGAAATGCATTTAGAAATGTCACTGTCTGGAAAGTATTGAGCTCTAAAGCCTCCTTGGAACTATGGATGTAAAGAATGTCAGAGCCAGTCTCCTGTGAGTGCTGAATCCCAAGTCGTCATCTTAAAAATGGAGAAAATAAGGATTAGAAAGGGGAATGAGATCACCAAGATTACACTGTTGGGGACATAGCAGTGAAATAAAGAAGTTAGGTAAGGTCCATGCTCTTATGGAGCTAAAGATTCAGTAAGGGTGATTGACAACATGCAAGAAAACAAGTAATTCCGAAAGTTAACAGGGTACAATGACAAAGAGTAATGAGCTTGGGGGATATTTGATATATGGTAGTCAGAGGATGTCTCTTGGAAGAGGTGACATTTAAGCTGAGACTTGAAATACATAAAGGCACCAGCAAAGATCTGGGGCAGGAGTGTTCCAGGAGTGAAATGGAATAGCAAGCTCAAAGTTGGTAAGGCAGGGATACACTTGGTGTGTCTGACGCTGGTGTGGCATGAAACCCAGTGAGCTAGGGTGATAGTGGTAAGAAACATGGTGACAGAAGTGGATAAGACAAAATTTATAGGGTTTAGGCCACGTTCAGGTTTAAAATTTGATTAAGTACGAAGGAAGAGAAGGCTCCTGGAAAGTTTCAAGCAGTGGACAAAACTGGATTAATGATTTGAAAGATCATTCTGCCATGGTATACAGAATAGGCTGTTGGAGGTTAAGAATATGAACAAAGAAACATTTAGGAGTTTAAGTTCTAGGTAGGATTTTATTTCGATAGTCTAATTGAGAGATGGCAATGGAGTACACCAGGGAAATATTCTGGGGAAGAGGGAGAGAAGTGGACAAACAAGCTATATTTGGAGGCAGATTGGGCAGGATGCTGGGAGAGAGTGAGGCAAAGGGAATAGTTTTCCCCATTGTGCTTTGCCTTGAATGACTGGATATGTGCTAGTGACATTTGCTGAGATGGAGAAGCCTGGGAGAAGAGAAGACATGGGGTCATAAGATTAAGAGTGTAATATTAGGTAAAATAAACATGAAATGCCAAGGTGACATCCAAGTGGTACTGCTAAGGAGGCAGTTGACTATAGAAGCCTTGAGTGTTCCAGCCACCTATAAGCCTACTGCTAATGCTAGAACTTCATGCTGCCACTCTCATACCAACGCCCATGCAGAAACTGCAGATAGATTGCAAAACTCTTTCCTGTGGAGCTTGGGTGTGGCCAGTCTTCTTCATCAACATCACAGCCATGGTGCTCCAGGCAGCCACAGCGCCACTTCATTGGTGTTGGTGTTCAAAACACATCTATCTGTCATTCCCACTGTGTGATATTTAGCATCTATTCTTCATCAATCATCTTAGCTTACTACTGGTTTATTGTAAAATTTAGGGTAAGTGAAATGCAATTCATCTTCAGCATTTACTGAGACCCACTGTGTACTTCCAATGCTCTGCAAGGTGCTGGGAGTGAGAAAGTTGATTAATATGTGATTTGGGGTCCCTCTCTAACAAAGTTTACAGCTTTACCAGAGAATCCATTGGAAAAAAATCAGAGCACAGTGTATTTAAAAATGCCCAAATATGTGGTCTAAAGAGTACGTTTAGAGGAGGGTAGGACTGCCATGTGTTAATACAGTCCTGGAGGTGTTGTGGAGAGGTGAGGCTTGATTTGGCCTTGAGGAAGAATAGATTTCAAATGAGAAGAGGTGACGATGGTGGCATCGGGTGGGATAAGCAGTTTGATTAGACAATTGAAGTGGGCATGAGTATAGATAAGAAAGAGAGGAATCTGGCCATTGTGAATGGGGAAGTTAGGAAAGGAGCTAAAATAGTGGTCGTGTTATTGTTCTGACTTCAGACCAGCCTCATGGTGGTTGACTTAGATGATTTCTAAAATGCCTTTCAGTGCCAGGATTTTTGTCACTAGAGAGCATGGATTTCCATCTTCTCAGATTCTACCGTCAGGTTCCTTGCTACCTACTACTTGATAAAGCCGATGCTGTATATTTTAAATAGTATACCAAATTTGGTGACAGTTTTTGTTATCTGGCTAATATAGCAGCCAAGCCCCCAAATATCAGGGCTTAATGCAAAGCAAATTTATTTTTTGCTAACATAGTAGTCGGATGCAGGATCTCTCAGTCAGGTAGCTCCCCAATGACTTTCTTCCAAGCAGTGTTTCAGACTATTTGCATGGCTTTTCCATCTTAAATATGTGGCTTTTAAGGCTGCCCTGGGGACTGGCTCCACTCCATTCAGCCCAACAGAAAAAAATGGGAAGACTTGTGGGGAGGAATTTATGGGTTGGCCAGTAGAAACTTCCGCCTTTATCCCACTGACTAAAACTCAACCTCACAGCCAGATCTAACTGCAAGGAAGACTGGGGCAGGTAATCTAGGTTTCTGACCTGAAAGAGAAGAAAACAGTTTGCTGATCATCTCTCCCACAGTGCACCATTGGCCAGTTAGGTATGAAAGCTTCTCAACCTAAGAGTCATTTGACTCACAAGTTGGGCCAAGGGTTCTTTCTTCTCAGTCCATGAGCTCGCTCAGCCACTTGGGAGCTGAGCCAGCCCACATTCAGGTAAGACCTGACTAGAATTTGGGGTAGGTTCCTCTCCTCTCTCCCTGTGAGTTCAGTTAACTTCTTTTTATCCTGTATCTCTAACTCTGGACTCATTCTTTTTTTTTTTTAAAGAGACAAGGTCTCACTATGTCCTCTACGCTGGTCAGCAATGGTGTGATGATACCTCACTGCAACCTCAGACTCCTGACCTCAAGCAATCCTCTTGCCTTAGCCAATGTGCTCAGCTCTGGACTCATTCTTTATCTCAGGATAAAGATAAACTCGTGTCCAGGCTCCAGTTTGAACATAGACCTTAAATACTTTAGATTTGACCTCTGATATCTATCCCTGCAGACTCTGTCTCAAGTTCACTATTAGTTTCTTGTGAAGAACACCACATTTGGATGTTTGTGGCTTTGGGTATGATTCTCTCACTCTTCCAAACTGTAAAGCTGTGTTTGATAGTGTTGTGAAGCAGTCTCAGAATGTAAGAGAAGTGTAGAATCTGGAAAACAAAATCACAAGACCTGTTAGGTAAGAGCAGTGTTTATATGGAGTTGTTAGCTGAATTTGAGTTAGTTACATCACATAGTAATGTATGCTTCCTTACATTTATTTTCTGTTTCTTAGTACATACAATAGTACATATACTTCCTTACATTTATTTTGTGTTAAAATAATTTTTATGTACACAATCTCATTTTATTCTTATAGTATAGCACTGCTGCAGAATAGCCATTATTATCTTCTCGTATCAGTTAAGGTATAACTAGAGAGACAGAAACAGTAAGATGGGTAGATGGATGGGTGGATATTTGGACATACAATCATTAGAAGGAATTGGTTTACACAACTAGGGGCTGCTAGGTAATTTCAAAATCTGTAGGATATGCTGCTAGGTCGGAGAGGCTAGAACTCCTCGGCATGACCTGAAGGCACAGGAAGAATGTCTTCTTCCTCAGGGAAGCCTCAGTTTTGCTCCTAAGGACTTTCACTGGATTGAACTAGACCCACCAGATTATCTAGGATAATCTCCTGTACTTAAAATCAATTTTGACTGTGGACTTTAATCACATTTATAAAACACCTTTGTATGGGAACATCTAGATTAGTGTTTGATTGAATAAATAAGGACTGTAGCCTAGATAAACTGACAAAACTAATTACAGCCCATTTTATAGGTAAGGAAATAGAAGCAGAGGTTAGGAAGTTGCAGAGCTTGTTGGATTTTATTTATCATACTAAAATATTCCTTTAAGTATTTTTTCAAGTCCTTAAATTTCATATATTATTCTCAGCAGAATCTAAAGAAAATGTCTGGATTAACTTACCAAGGATGATCTAAATGATGCAATATTCAAAACAGAATAGTGAAGAAAGTTATTACCTGCAAGGCAGCTAAAAGAGTGTGAGAATGATTTATTTTTAACTGGTCTAAGAGTCTCATGATGAATAATTTCCAATATGGATAAGGCCTTGATTTTAAGTAAGTCGGTGATAGCAGAGTTTGCTTCTTTAATTCTTTGTGCAGGATTGTGAGACACAAATCCTTAACATTTATTTCCAGCCCTGAGGCTGAACAAGTTATTAGTTTAATTATAGAAAGCTGAACTTTCATCTTTCTTTAATTGAGCATGGATAATTTGTACCTGTGATCAGTAGCCAAAATGCCATAAAATTATTTATGAAGCCTAATACTCATACCCTTTTACTGCAGTAAAAATACCAATTTTGTAGGCCTGTACAGTCATCATTTTGGGTAACCGCTTCAATTTGTTAGTAATTATTGTCAGCACTTCATGACTAATATGGTTTGGAAAGTGTCACAAGAAGTGCTGTTTCCCTTTTGGTGACAGACAGTACATTTAGGGAAGAAGAGGCTAGTGAGGAGAGACATGCTGGCTTCTTGGGCCCATGGTTTGAATGACAATCAGAGAACAACAGATCGTTATTTTTCACATCAAGGAAAGGAGGAAGGGTCTCAGAAATCCTGAACTAAGTGTCAGCTCTTGGGTGCTTTTGGTTATGCATTCTAACATAAGAAGGCAAGGGCATTTTTATTTCTTTTCTTTTCTCCCATCACACCCTGGGAAGACAAACCTTTTATTATAGATGGTGTGTAACCACTGAACTCATGATCTTTAGTGAGAAGGCACCCTAGAGGCCAAAATGACTATTGTGCCTGTTTCTGCTATAAATTTTGATGGTGGAAAGAGTGTTAGGCCACTGAATTATTGCAGCCTTGGAGACAGTTAGCAGCCCATGTGCCTAGTAACAATTGTGATGTAGTCTGAAAGAAATGGACTTGTTGTATTACCAGTATAGAAATAGTTGTATAACGTTGAGGGCAAAATTGATAGAGTAGTCATTTTTTTTTAATCGCTCTTAGGCAGAACTACCTTTAAAAAAAAGACTAGTTTACAAATTTAGAGTTGAAAGAAACATATAGTTTGAATAGAGTATGTTTCCCTGAAGGTATTCAAAGAGTGTTTTAATGCTCTGTTTCTCAATCCAAATTGTACAGCAGACAGATCAATAGTTCAAATTCTTTCCTATGGAGACATAAAGTAGGAGACGAAGAAGGGCGGGTGGGGAAATAGGAGCTAGGGAGAGGGTTTAGCAGCTTTTAAATTAATAAAGAAGAACTGGCAAAGGGCAGGTCCAGACCCATGGTGAATTCATGCCTAGAGAGGAATGGGGATGGCTTATGGCCTCCTGTGGAGGGGAGGG
>PVKP010034407.1:0-24254 GCA_004027715.1 Plecturocebus donacophilus
CATAATTGGAAGTAAATCACTCCTCAGCAATTGCATAGCATTTCACAGGTTTAAATAAAATATTGGTTGGCTGCTTGTTTGTTATTTTCATCCCTTATTCCTTCCTGTCTCCATTGTTAAGCACAATTATTGGCATAAAAGAGGTTTTTAATACCCATTTTTAGACTGCATTCTAGCCTGGGCAATAAAACAAGAATCCTGTTCTCTCTCCCTCTTTCTCTTCCTCTTTCTTTCTCTCTTTCATTCTTTTGCTTTCTTTCTCCTTCTCTTTTTCTTTCTTTCAAAAAAACAAACAAACAAACAAACAAAAAACTCAATAATAAAAAAGTTGAAAAACCCAGTTTTTAAAAATGGGCAAAGAACTTAAACAGACATTTCTCCAAAGAAGATACACAAATGCCCAATAAGCACATGAAAAGATACTCGACATCATTTGTCATTATGGAAATGCAAATCAAAATCACAACAAGGCCAGGCACAGTGGCTCACACCTGTAATCCCAGCCCTTTGGGAGGCTGAGAAAGACAGATTACCTGAGGCCAGGAGTTCGAGACCAGCTTGGCCAACATGGCAAAACCCCATCTCTACTAAAAAAGTAAAAATTAGCTGGGCTTGGTGGAGTACTCCTGTAGTCCCAGCTACTCGGAAGGCTGGGGCAGGAGAACTGCTTGAACCCAGAAGGTGAAGGTTGCAGTGAGCCAAGATAGCATCACTGTACTCCAATCTGGGCATCAGAGTGAGACTCCGTCTCAAAACAAAAAACAAGGCTGGGTGTGGTGGCTCATGCCTGTAATCCCAGCACTTGTGAGGCCGAGGCAGGTGTATCATCTGAGGTCAGGAGTTCGAGACCAGCCTGGCCAACATCATGAAACCCCTTCTCAACTAACAATACAAAAATTAGCTGGGCACGGTGGCATGTACCCTGTAATTCCAGGTACTCGGGAGGCAGACACAGGAGAATTGCTTGAACCCAGGAGGCGGGGGGTTGCAGTGAGCTGAGATCAAGCCACTATACTCCAATTCCAACCTGGGCAACAGAGCAAGGCTCCGTCTCAAAAACAAACAAACAAACAAAAAGGCTGGGAGAGGTGGCTCACACCTGTAATACCAACACTTTCGGAGGCTGAGGTGGGTGGATCACGAGGTCAAGAGATCGAGACCATCCTGGCCAACATGCTGAAACCCCGTCTCTACTAAAAATAGAAAAATTAGATGGGCATCGTACTTGGGAGCTGAGACAGAACAATCACTTGAACCTGGGAGGCAGAGGTCACAGTGAGCCAAGATCAAGCCACTGCACTCCAGCCTGGCAACAGAGAGACTCCATCCAAAAAAAAAAAAAAAAAAAAAAAAAGCCAGGTGCAGTGGCTCATGCCTGTAATCCCTGCCCTTTGGGCTTTCGGAGGCTGAGGTTGGTAGATCACCTGAGGTCAAGAGTTTGAGACCAGCCTATCCAACATGGTGAAACCCCATCTCTACTAAAAATACAACAAGCAGTCAGGTGTGGTGGTGCACTCCTGTAATTCCAGCTACTCAGGAGGCTGAGGCAGGAAAATCACTTGAACCCGGGAGGCAGAGGTTGCAGTGAGCCAAAATTACACCACTGCAGTCCAGCCTTGGCGACAGAGCGAGACTCTGTCTCAAAACAACAACATTCTTTGCATCTGCACAGTTCACTCACCTCCCTTTCTCCCTCCCCTGCTGCCATGGCTCCTGTGAAAAAGCTTGTGGCGAAGGGGAGCAAAAAAAAAAGAGGCAGTTTCTGAAGTTCACTCTTGATTGCACCTACCCTGTAGAAGATGGAATCATGGATGCTGCTAATTTTGAGCAGTTTTTGCAAGAAAGGATCAAAGTGAACGGAAAAGCTGGGAACCTTGGTGGAGGGGTGGTGATCATAGAAAGGAGCAAGAGCAAGATAACCATGACGTCTGAGGTGCCTTTCTCCAAAAGGTATTTGAAATATCTCACCAAAAAATATTTTAAGAAGAATCATCTACGTGATTGGTTGCGCGTAGTTGCTAACAGCAAAGAGAGTTACGAATACGTTATTTCTAGAGGACGAACAAGAGGAGGACGTCAAAGATTAAATTTCATTTATCTGGAATATTTTGTATGTGTTCTTGAATAAAACTTGGGAACCAAAACAAAAACAACAACAACAAAACCCCAAAACCATAATGATAAACCATTTTACATCTACCAGAATACAAAGGACAGATGAGAACACGTGTTGGCCAGGTTGTGGAGCACTGGAACCCTCATCCATTGCTAGTGGGAATGTCAGGAGGTGCAGCTGCCAAGCCTGCTCCACAGTCTTTTCCATCTCACCTGACGGCACCTCCATCCTCCTGTTGCTCAGGCCAAAAGTTCTTCTGTCACACATATACTCCACACACAATGCATCAGCAAATCTCATTGACTCTACTTGTAAGACAGATACTGAGTATATCACCACTTCTGCCACTACCACCCTGGTGTGGGGTGGACTCCTGAATCCCCACTTGCCTTGACCTCCCCTCACTGGCCCCTGGTGGTCCATTCTCCACATAACAGCCAAGGGGAAGCTGTTAGAAACCTAAGTCAGCTCCTACCATGCCTTTGCTCAAAACCCTTCAGAAGCTCCTACTGCAAGACTGCTCATCATACTCAAGGCCAACGCTCAACTCCTCACTGTGGCCCACAGGACCCACACATACAGGTCTCTGACTGCTTCTTCACCTCCCTTTACAACACACCTCTCACCACTCCCTGTGCCAGCTACACGGGCCCCTGGCCGTCCTTCAAACACAAGTCCTTGCACCCCAGGGCCTTTGCACCTGCTGCTTCTGTTGCCCCAATGCTCTTCTCCAAGTTTATCTCATGGTTTTTGCACTTCATGGAGGCCCTCCCTGGACACAACTTCTAAAATGGCCCTCGTATCTCAATCCCTAAGGTGAATGAGGTCTTCAGCACCCTCAGTGCTACCCACAGAGCTCTATATTGATCTGACCTTCCTTTCCCCACTGCAGTGTACATCCCATGTGATCAGGGAATTTGTTTTGTTCACTGACATAATCACAGCATCTGGGCAAGTACCTGGAACACAGGATGAATCTTTACTTTATAGATGAGGAAGCTGAAACTCAGAGAGACAAAGCAACTCAGTGAATCAGAGGCAGAAGGAGGACCCAGATCCAGACTCCAAAGCCCATGCCTTCACCCTAGAAGGAGAAAGGAAACCATGGACCTCTCCAGTCACCCAGAGCACTAAGGCTCATCTGACCTCCTGGCATCTGAGTTCCATCAAAATGGAACTGAGAACGAGGGTTTAAAAACAACACCAAAGCAGCCCAAGGACACCTTGGAGACAATACAACATTGAACCCAGAGTGCCAGCGTAGGAAGAGCCCTGGCCCTGGCCCCTGACCCAACGTGGTCCCCACTTCCTATTTCCCCTGAGCCCAGCTCCCTACCCCTGCCTACTGCCAGACACCTCACTAGTCCCCTGGCTCACCTGCTCTGGAAACGAGGGACAAGGCACTGGCAAGGGTGTGGCTTTCTGAACCAGGGCAGGGCGTCCAGCAGGCCCTCCCATCCCATGCCAATGTGAGCTTTGCCCCTTTGATGAAGCCCAGTCAAATGACTGGGGAGAAAAAAATGACAAATATGCAGGAGCTTAGAAAAGGGAAGCTGGCCCCTTGCCGGGGGCGGGAGGCAGACAATGGGAGCTCAGGATGAACTTCCACCAGCAAGCTGGAAGCCCAGCTCCACTCCCGCCAACACTCACCCTAGGCCTGGCTTGGCTCACTCAGGCTTTTGAAGCCTCCTGGGGAACTCTGACAACACTCAAAGTCTGCTGAGAATCACTTGCTATTTGAGACTCTTAAGCTGAAGTCTTTCAAAGGTCCTTTCCTGAATACACTGGGCAGCTTGATGCATTTCCTGAACTGCCCGGGCAGGCTCCTATTGGCCCTGCAGGATTATAGCTGGGTCAGCGATAGTGGATGAAAAAGAACAGAAAAGACAAACATGGAGATGCTAGAGCCCCAAGGCCAATCCACAGAGCAAGGGCATTTCACAGACCTGGCTGGGGAGATCCTGGCGGAGCTTAGTGCTGCACTAGCTGCCAATTTGCAAACTTGGAAACAGGCCAGTCCCAGGCCACATGGGTAAAAATGTAGCAGACAAAGGCCTGTGACCCTGATCAGTGGACCCTGTTCCCACCTCCAGGGTGCCTCCCTGGATTATCCAACATGATGGGGTCTGCTTTCACAGCCAAGATGAGGGCTTGATCCTGGCTTCAATTCACCAAAGCAGCTGGGTGTGGGAGAGACAAGCTGACCTCCTATCCCCA
The DNA here is from genome assembly GCA_004027715.1 of Plecturocebus donacophilus. Taxonomy (NCBI): domain Eukaryota; kingdom Metazoa; phylum Chordata; class Mammalia; order Primates; family Pitheciidae; genus Plecturocebus; species Plecturocebus donacophilus. The sequence continues at coordinate 4,334 of PVKP010034407.1, forward strand.
GAACTTCTCCAGATCCAGGATCCTGCAAAGTCCAACTCAGCACAGGTGCTCAGAGGTGGCCAGGGAGAAAGAAAACAGACCTGAGTACAAGTCCTTCCTCCAAAGTTGATGAGGATACAAAAAGCTTGGCTAAACTCCCAAACGCTGCAGGCCCTGCAGGCTCCGCAGACCAGACAGGGCGTAGCCCTGCACAATTTCATTGGGGAAAAGGGGGACTTCAGTCACAGATGGACACTCCTGCATCACCCAATTCGGAACCAGGATTCTAGGCTGGGTGCGGTGGCTCATGCCTGTAATCCCAGCACTTTGAGATGACAAGGTGGGTGGATCACCTGAGGTCAGGAGTTCGAGACCAGCCTGGCCAACATGGTAAAACCCTGTCTCTACTAAAACAAAAATACAAAAATTAGCTGGGCATGGTGGTGCATGCCGGTAGTCCTAGCCACTTGGGAAGCTGAGGAAGGAGAATCGCTTGAACCCAAGAGGTGGTGGAGGTTGCAGTGAGCCGGGATCACACCACTGCACTCTGGCCTGGGCAATAGAGTAAGACTCCATCTCTAAAAAAAAAAAAAAAAAAAGAACCAAGATTCTTCCAGTCCCTGCTCCCCACAACTGTGTGCCCTGGGGACAGAGAGCTTCTGCCACACCACCCTGCAAGACCACTGAAATCCTCACCACCCCACTTCCTTACTGGCTGGAACTTCCCAGGACAGTGTCAGACATTCTGGGGTCAGGTACCAGGCAGCCTCCTGAACTCCTCAGAAGCCTTACTCCTTCCTAAGAAGGATAAAAAAGGGGGGCCCGAAAACTCAGAAATGTAACCTGAAATCTTCAGGGTCTGAAAATTCCCATGGCTGCTGGGGGAATTCCCTTTGTTAAGTCACCATCAGCATAGGGAGCTAACTTTGGCTAAGTGTTTCCCAACTGTCCAGGGAATGCCACCTGGCAAGCCCAGGGCCCATCCTCGATACACATGGCAGACCAGGCTGGAGAGGGAATACAACAACATGCTCCCAAATATCCAGGACAATACCCACTCTATGTCTCATCCCCTTCTTTGACCATATGGTTTTTGGTTGAGGTAACTGTTCCTCTTCCCATGAGCTCATTAATCTTGCTATTAATACCAACTAGCATCTGCTACCTGGCTATCCAAAACTGAAGTGGCTTAACCACCAGCTCTACGGAAAGGCTACCTGGAAAAATAGGACCCAGACGTTCCTCCAAAGGGAAGCATTTCTGAAGGAGACAAAATTCAGGTACCACCCTAGACTAGGCCTCCTCCTGGACAAACCAAGACCTGCTGGTGGCATGTGCTGTTTTCAACAGCCCTAAACTGGGTGTCCTATACATCTCAGCTCTGATGTCCCCAAGTCCCCAGGGGATGGCTTTTACCCAGAGACAGCAGGAAACCCAGGTTGCTATGGGGATGATGGCCACTGATCCACAAAGGTCTTAGCAGCCAAAGCAGCATCAGGCTCAGGGGCACCTCCTGGGCTCCAGGCTGACAACCACCATGGGCACAGGAGGCTGCTGGGTGGTGGCACTGCAGCAGCCAGTGCTGTGTGGATGGGCCCCAAGCCGCTGAGCCAGCTCCCAGCAGAGACACTGGGCCTCCTGGATCAGCCAACAAGAGCTCAGGAGGCAGCCAAAGGCCCTCCCAGGTTTGGGGTCCCTTGTGGTACCCCAGTACCAAGACCCTGCAGCTGATACCCAGCCTGGATCTGACTCTGACTAGCTGTGTTTCACAGGGGGAAGTTCCTGCACATCTAGCCTCAGTTTACTCATCTGCAAAATGTGATGACTCTATCCCTGATCTAACTGGCCACAGGGTAACATCCACAACATAAAGCATCATAATCGACATCCCGCAGGGTCGCACCTGGGGGCTCTATTATCTCTGCTCTGTTCTAATCCCAGATGTGCTCCTCCAAATCCATCTTGCTGTGTTCCCACCCTCCCATCCCTGCTGAGCCTGACACACATATACTACCTTTGTAGTATGTCTTCCCAGGTGAGATACTCATTCCCTTTATTCAAATTCCTTGGTTCCTCAAAACATAGGCTCTCACAGACCAGGGAGCTTTGACTGCCAAGAAGGGACGGAGATGACCAGGTCTTCACCTAAAACCCTGACAGATTCTTTTTTCTTCGTTTTCTTTTATATATACACATTCAATAGAGACGGGGTCTCACTATGTTGCTCAGGCTGATCTCAAACTCCTGGACTCAAGGGATCTCCTGCCTCACCCTCCCAAAGTGTTGGGTTTACAGACATGCACCACCATACCTGGCCCATCCTGGCATATTCTCAAATTTTAGTGGGGATCAGAATTGAATCACCTTGGTAACTTGCTTAAAATGATGATTCCCAGGCTCATCTAGCAGGCATTCTGGGGCCATGGCAGGGCCCTGGAGTCTACATTTTAACAAGTACCCTCATTGATTGAGGTGTGCAAATATGTAATCCATGCTCTGAGAACTTAATGCTGCAGACTGTCCCCTGACCTCCCCAACCCCAAGCTGTCGTCCCTTCCTGGGCAGCATTCTGGAAGAGAATCATGTAGTATCCTTCCTCCCAGTTTCTCCACATGTATGCTGCCATGCATTCTCTAAGGCCCCAATGCAAACAGCACCTCTTCTCTGTAGCTTCCTAGGTGGTCTCTCCTCCCTCAGCCCAAAGCTCTTTCTGCATTAGTTCACATGCCAATCTGCTCTGCTGGTCCAAGCGCTCATGGGCAGTGCTGTGTGGTGGCACCGTGCCTAGCATACAGCAACTGTGGGCTGATGTGAGCGGAACCGTCCAGCCATTGGACTGAGCAGCCCTCAATGCCCCTCTCTGTGACAGGGCCTGCCTCTTACTGGGGTTTGAGGGGTAAGTGTAGAGTTGCACAAGGACTTCTCTGAGGCCATTTGGGCATCTGTTCTCAGTTTTAAACAACAAAACCCATGACACTGGGTGATGGGGTCAAAGTGACCCTCCCTGGAGCCGGAGCCAGATGCTGAGTAAGCAGCTGGCCCTGAATTTCAGCACATTCCTTGCTTTTCTTGGGATTTTTTTCCCCCTTTTCAGTGACACAACTTATACACCAAATCCTCCTGGCTGATTTCTCTTTGATTCAATATATAGGTGATTTCTGGTTCAATTTTGTTATTAGGTTACAGGTAATTGTCATGTAAGTGTTGATTAAAGTTAAAAAAGATTAGCTTCCCATCCCATAGACTAGAATTCTCCCTGGGCCTGACTGTAATTTCAGTGCAGAGTCTGTTATGGCCTGGAGCCTCTGGGAGAAGCCTCTAAGCCCCACACAGGGAGAGAGGGAACCCAGAAACCCCAGCAGATCATGCGTGCGGCACCATGAGGTGCAAAGGAGGGGCCCAGCCGGCTACCCACAGGGAGGAGCCACTGGAGCAGCTCGGCCCCGGAAGGCACAGTCCCTGCATCCATCCAGCAGGCACCTACACTGCAGCAGAGGTGGGCGGGGGACTCGTGTGACAGTGAACACAGCACAGACCCTGGCCCCAAGGGGCTCTCGACGTAAGGTGGTGAGATTGGCATGGAGCTCCAGGGCATGTGCTGACTATGGAAGGGGTCAGAGGGGGCTTCCTGAAGGAAGTGAAACAACAGAAGCTGGAAGGCTGTTGCGGGGATTCCAGAAAGAACTTTTCACACTGAGCTGTATCATGGAGAAAATCATGACACCACCGCTACATCAGGGCAGGGCCACTTAAAGGGTCAAGGAGATTGGGGAGCGGAGAGCTGCCTCCCTCGTGCCATGCTATGAAAAGAGAGGCCGTTTCCTCACAGCCTGGTTTCGGTTGAGCTACCCGTGACCACAGATATTTTTATAAGGTTCCCAGTGTACCCTCAGGCCAACTGACCTATTTTAGGCTCGCTGGCAGCAGACCCTGAACCAGCAGCCTCAGCTTCCAAAGGGGAAAGCCTGGCTGGCTGCAGCTGGGGAAACCTTCCCTGGAAAGTCTCTTGGAGAAAGAGTGTAATCAGGTGGAGGCTAGAACAGGCCTAGTCCCCGTGCCAGCACACAGCTCCCAGAGGAAAGAAGGGTAGTGGCAGAACAGGGCATGGCCCCAGGAGGCCCCCAGGCAGAGAAAAAACAAGGAGCTTCAACAAAATGAGTCACATCTAGTTGGGGTCCCTCTCAGCCCTGGGCCACCCCAACAAGGGCCTATTCTGAGGCACTGTGGGAGGATGACAGTTCTGCGGGTGACTGGCTATGGGTTGCCTTTGCAAAGCGCCGTCAGGGGCCTGGAACTGTACTTGCTGGCCACCACCCCAATGCAGCGCTGAGGCAGTAAGAGGCCCAGAGCTCTCAGGGAACCAGAACATTAGAAGGCACTCATACGGCCGGGCGCGGTGGCTCACACCTGTAATCCCAGCACTTTGGAAGGCAGAGGTGGGCGGATCACCTGAGGTCAGGAGTTCGAGACCAGCCTGGCCAACATGAAGAAACCTCATCTCTATTTAAAAAAAAAAAAAAAAGGCACTCATAGATGGAGGGCTCAGGGTAAAAAGGCAGCAGAAAGTGCTCCCCATTTCTTTTGCCCCCTTCTGATACAGCTAACTGCCCAAATCATACCTGTTCCTCAAGTAAACACTGTCCTGCTTAAAAAACCACATGGCTGGGCTGGGCACGGTGGCTCACACCTGTAATCCCAGTACTTTGGGAGGCCAAGCCAGGCAGATCACCTGAGGTCAGGAGTTTAAGACCAGTGTGGCCAACATGGTGAAACCCCATCTCTACTAAAAATACAAAAATTAGCTGGGCATGGTGGCAAGCGCCTGTAATCCCAGCTACTTGGGAGGATGAGGCAGGAGAATTGCTTGAATCTGGGAGATGGAGGTTGCAGTCAGATGAGATCACGTCGTTGCACTCCAGCCTGGGCAACAGAGCAAGACTCTGTCTCAAAAAAAAATTAAAAATAAATAAAATGTTTTATTGGAAATTGTTTAAGAGCACAGTAAAATTATCATAAGCTAAAAATGGATATTAAAATGCTATGGTCCCAGCCTGTGCTACAGATGTATGCATGTTTATAAAAGGGTGACGGACAACTTAACAAAGGCTAAGAGTGATTACAGCCACACAGTAAGGGTCAATCCTTTAATCTTTTCTGCTCTCTCTTTCCCCTATGCACAATTCTGTAACTGGGAAAAACAATCACTACACGTTAGAGGGAGCAGCACTGGCCATGAGAGGCCTGGACTCAGCACTGCACAAGGCCTGCTTCAGGAGGCTCTGGCCCTCCCTATTCCTGCAGCTGCCCCTTCCCAGCAGGGTGACCTTCCTGAGAAGAACTGACTTCCTCTGGTTCAAAGCCAAGTCCTCCTGGCTGCTAGGTCTGCTTAGCCACTCTTGGGGACCAGAACCCAGCTCATTCATTTGTCCAAGCATGTCTAAGGGCTTAGTGGGTCCCACCCCCACAAATAAGAAGACAGAAGCCACAATTCCAAGCTCAAGGAGCTCAGAGTCTGGTCAACAGATGGATTAGGAGACAGCACGGGAGTAGCACAGCCGAGGTGCACACACATGTAACAGGAGGGCCTGGCCCAGGCTGCAGGGGGCAGAAGAACGAGGTAAAACAGAAAGGTGTGAACACAGCCATTCACTATGGCCCTTCATGGTGTGAACTCAGGTCTTGCTCAACAAGCTGAGGGGGCTGGATTTTGTCCTCAAGGCAGTGGGAAGCCTTAAAGTTGGGCAGAGGCCCAGCTCAGTGACTCGCTCCTATAATCCCAGCTCTTTGGGAGGCCAAGGTAGGTGGATCACCTGAGGTCAGGAGTTCGAGTCCAGCCCAGGCAACATGGTGAAACCCCGTCTCTACTAAAAATACAAAAATTACCTGGCTGTGGTGGCAGGTGCCTGTAACTTCAGCTACTCAGGAGGCTAAGGCAGGAGAATCGCTTGAACTGAGGAGGTGGAGGTTGCAGTGAGCCAAGATCATGCCACTGTACTCCAGAATGGGTGACAGAGTGAGACTCATCAAAAGAAAAAGCTGAGTAGAGACTCGCTGATGTCACTCTGTGCCCCCAGAATTCTCTCCAGCTGTGGAGGTAGAGGGTAGACCTGAGGGGGCAAGAGGAGATGCCAGGTAGGAGCAAGCTACAGCGATGAGACAAGAATGCACACAGGCCCAGTCCAAGAGGGGACTCAAAAAGAGAGGGAGAGAACGAAGCAGGTCTGAGGAGCCTCCGGGCAGACTTGGTAATCAACTAGGTTCCTGGGGAAGACAGGAGTCAAGGCTGAGTCTTCGGGCGCTGTGGACTTGGTGGGCATTGGTCAGGGCAGAGCACAGGCGGAAAATGCGGGTCGGCTGGGCATGGGCGACTGTGGTGATGCTGGTCAACAGTCAGCGGACTGTGTTCTCTGTTGAAGTCATAGGAGTGTATGTGGGACAGAGAGAAGAGAGGGGGTGATCCTGGAGGATGCCAGCATGATTGAGGGAAAGGGAATGGGAAACAGCAAGTGAGGGGTGACATGAAGAACAAGGGAGGGAGAGGAGGCTGTCGTTGGTGGTCTCAGCCCAGCAGAGGCCAGGCAGGCTAGGAACTGGGGGTGGGGAGGCTACTAGGACCTCTGCTGGAACCACCTGGTGATCCCCTCAGGGGAGGCCCCCACCCCAGGGCCTCTAGTACCTGTCTGGCCCCCCACAGATACTTGACAAACGTGACTGAGGAAAGAATCAGAGGGTGAGGGGGTAAAGAGATGCCCAAGGTCCCCTCTCTGGACCACCTCAGGAAGACAGCAGTGCCCCAGGTACCAGACCCAGCCAGACCTTCAGGACAAATGTCAGGTGCTGTCCATGGGAGGGTCTGCCTCAGACCCCCTGCTAGGGAAGTCCTGGGGAAGCTGGAGTCTCCCCTGGCTCAGGGAACATTTAAAGCAGCTTGAAGCATTTGCTGAGAGACAGCACCACCTAGTGTGCAGGAAGTGCACGCCAAGCTATTACCCGAAAGCTCCAGGCCTTGGGGTTGATCACAGAAGTCCCTGCACCTGCCCCAGGTTCCCTGGAGACAATAATCCAGGGCTTCCACCACCTGAGCAGTGCCTGAGCCTCTGGTAGCAGGACCCTGCAGCATCAGCTGAGATCGGCTCTGCCAATGGAGAAGGTGGGCAGATGAGATTTTAACAGAGATCCATTTGGCCACATGGCACAGGCAGAGATGCAGGGGCCTGCCCTCACATGGGTAAGCTCACTGGGGGACTGGGCTGATTGCAATTCTGTTGTTATTGTTGTTGGGTTTGTTTGTGGTGTCCTTAGGCTCACAAGGAAAATAAGTATGCTTGTGAAGCTCACATGGCTGGCCCCTCCCCTCTTTACTCCCAGTCCACAGAATTCTCAGAGCCTCCCGCAGCTCAGGTCTCCTATACAGCTCAGGCCTCAGCAGTCAGGTCAGAGGTATCTTTATGAAGGTAGGTGCAGTCCACAGGGTGCCCCAGCAGCAGGGAGTGACTCTTGCCACCTATTCCCCAATGATTTCCCAGGGTCCTCCCTGGCTCCAGCTTCAGCTCCAGGAGCCTCCTCCCCAGAGAAAGAAGTAACTGTGGATGCCACCCACCAAGGAGGACCCGGACTCCACGGCCCACACAGTTGGTCACAGCCGCTAGCTTGCTCCTACTGCTCAGCAGTTTCAGGGCAAGGTCAACAGCTAAGTGGGGTCACTGACCTTCCTCAGCAACTTGACAGAGTTCATTTTTATTCTCAACTGTGGGTTCAGCTAGGCAAATAAATAGTTCTTCTAAAAACATATATTTTTAACTTTCCCTATGACAAAGAAATGAATGTACAATGTTAAAATATTAGTTTTACAAGAATGTGTGACTCAGAAAGTGAAACTTCCGTACATATTCCTACCCCCTAACACATTTTTTTTTTTTTTTTGGAGATAGAGTTTCACTCTGTCTCCCAAGCTGGAGTGCAGTGGCATGATCTTGGCTCTTTGAAACCTCTACCTCCCGGGTTCAAGCAATTCTACTGTCTTAGTCTCTCAAGTAGTGGGAACTATAGGCACCCACCACCATGCCAGGCTAATTTTTGTGTTTTTAGTAGAGATGGGGTTTCGCCATGTTGGCCAGGCTGGTCTTGAACTCCTGGCCTCAGGTGGTCTGCCCACCTTGGCCTCCCAAAGTGCTGGGATTACAGGAGTGAGCCACCGTGCCCAGTACCCCGTAACAAAATTTTTGACAGCCTGGTATATATTCCATCAACTTGTCTTTTTTTCTTTTTTTTTATTTATGATACAGGGTTTCCCTCTGTTGCCTAGGCTGGGGTGCAGTGGTGCAATCATGGCTCACTACAGCCTTGACCTCCTGGGCTCAAGCGATCTTCCCACCTTAGCCTCCCTAGTAGCTAAGGTTACAGACGGGTGCCACCACAGACAGCTAATTTTTGTATTTTTTGTAGAGACAGGGTCTCCCTATGTTGTCCAGGCTGGTCTTGAGCTCCTGGGCTCAAGTGACCCTCTTGCCACGGCCTCTCAAAGTGCTGGAATTACAGGCGTGAGCCGCTGCATCCAGCCACCAGCTTTTTTTTTTCTATGCACTTATACAACTTTTGTGTATGTGTGTTGTTACTGATTTTTGTTTTGTTTTTTTCTGAGATGGAGTCTTGCTATGTTGCCCAGGCTGGAGTGCAATGGTGCAATCTCAGCTCACTACAGCTTCCACCTACCAGGTTCAAGTGATTCTCCTGCCTCAGCCTCCCGAGTAGCTGGGATTATAGGTACATACCACCAAGCCTGGCTAATTTTTGTAGTTTTAGTAGAGACGGGGTTTCGTCATGTTGGCCAGGCTGGTCTCAAACTCCTGACCTCAGATGATCCACCCACCTCGGCCTCCTAAAGTGCTGGGATTACAGGCGTGAGCCACCACACCTGGCCTGTTGCTGCTTTTTATACTGACATATGGTCCTACATTTTGATGTCTCTTATTTTGATTTTTTCCCAAGAGTCTTCAATGGGAGGCTCTCTTACCATCCCAGCTCAAATTCAGGTTAACTCAGTGACCAAGACTAAGTGGGAAGGAAGGTGAGTCCCCAGGGACTCAACAGCCTGAAGGTTTCAGGTTGACATGAGTCAGAAGCCAGGGTAAAGGGTGCTATGCTAGAAACCCAGATTAGCCTTGGAAGAGAAGAGACCTCACCCAAGAGATCCCAGGACGGGGCAGGAGCTGATGCCATGCAAAACAGGCTGCTGCATGATCTAGGAGGCACACCTGGGCAGACACACCCAGGCAGGCTGCGCATGGTGAGCTGCTATCACAGGGAGCTGCCTGAGCCACTGCTGCATCCTGGAAGGTTTCTGCTGAGTTGGGTGCACCAGCCAGGTCACACCCAGCATCAGCACTTGGGAACGGGCCCCTGTGCCAGGGCAGAGCCCTGAGACATCCAGAGAACAAGGGCTGGCTGGTGATCTAGGTCAGGCCCTGCATGCCAGCCTCAAACACAGCAAACGCAGCCATCAGCTCTGCTTCTGGGAGCCTGCTTGCGTCTGGACATGCCACAGGTTACAATATTTCATGGCCAATCAATCCAACAAAGCATAAACAGAATATTAAGTGTATTAGGTGAATGGGTAAGCAAAAAAAGAAAAATTTTAAAAATTTAAAAAATAAAAACAGAGTATAAGGAAAGGACTCTATGGAGATGCTGGTCAGAAAACTGTGCCTCAGTGTCATGATAAGCCTTCTAGAGAAGGAGAAAGGGACTTGCTAAATGGCCAAGAGATGTGGAGCTGTCCAGTAGCCATGTGGGTTATGGGCAAGATGGCAGACAGCGAAGAGCTCCTCAGCCTCAGGTGTGCATCCCGGGACTCCCCAGTAACCACCTGGCTGCATGATCAAGTAACTTACTGCTTCCAAATCCCAGTTTCCTTGCTTGTTAAGTGGAAGTATTAATACAAATAGTAGCTACCTGCAATAGCATGAAGTGATATATATCAAGCGCTAAGCACAGTGCCTGCTACACAACAAACACTCAAATCTGCCTGTTACCATGCTGATTGGGTGAGGTCACCCAAAAAAGATACAACTCCCTCAGGTGCATGGAGACATCAGGTGTTTGCGGCATTCCTTCTGGCCACAGCCAGGACTGCACCAGCCATAATGTAGCCTGTGCCCAGGACAACAGTGATGGCATTGTCCTAGCACACAAGGGCAGCTTCTTTCTCCTAGACAGGGTGTTGGGTGGGTAGGGGTCAGGCCAAAGGTTAAAGAAATGCAATAATCAGTCTCTGCAGTTATGAGGGCCCCCAGATACCTCCATTTCCTGCCTCCTCCAGGCCTAAGAAAGGGATCCTGCCATTTGCCTTGTAGAGTCCCTGGCTTTCACCTGGGGAAGGAGATGGGTCAGGTGGGAGGCTCCGGAGGCTCCCTGGCTCAGCTTTGTAGGTGGAGGGAGCTGCAGCCCCTCCTAGTGGGCCCTGGTCTCATGGATCACCCATCAAAGAGGGCTGGAGGGCTTTCTAAAGAAATCACAAGTTGGTGCCCCAGGGACTTGTGCCACGGCCCCAGCCCCTCTGCCACCGACTCACCCTGGTCGATGGAGTGCGGAGGCAGCTGGCTGAGCTGGCTGTTGACCACCCCTGCATAGGTGCGCAAGAACTCCTCCTCGCTGGCTGTCAGCTGCAGGGTGAGAGAGCCGTGGTGAGGGGCAGCATGCGCCTGTTCCCTAAAAGGCACCTGTACCCCAGAGGCACCGCTCAGGCCTGCTTAGTCCCTGGGTGGTGCCTCCTCCTTTGCTTCTTGGGCCTCTATTCCTGAGATTTGACCTCTTTGCTTTCAGAGCCAGGACACCCCACTCCCATCCTCCTTAAACTTGGTCCAGGGGTCCACAGGCCTTGCCACTCAGACTGAATCTGAGATTAGGGTCTGGTCTAGCACAGGGCCAATGGAAGACACAGGCCCTGGCCGGAAGGCTGAGGGGTGATTCCATGTCCCTCTACTCTTTTTGAGAAATATCCCTGCATCCACATGCCTGCTGTCCCCTCAGTGCCTGTCCTGCAAAGCTGTCCCTCAGATGCCCCCTGGGAGAGAAGACTTTCAGGGTTGGGAGGGGGAGAAAAGGAAGATCAGGGCCTTGAGACCCTCACACACCTGGTCCCAACCTGGCACAGAGGTGGGCAGACTACCCAGCAGGGCCCCCAGAACTCGAAGTGCTGGGGTCTGTGCCTGGGGGACAGAAGCGGCCCTAGAGCCAAGCCACAGGCCCAGGGGCCCCTGCTCAGTCCGTGGCTCCACAGGAGGCAGCTGCAGTGGCTCCGCCCTCCAACAGCCCAGCAGGGCCCCTCCCTGGGACCCCCTCCCTGGGGGCCGCTGCCTGACACCTCGCAGGCACTCACGTTTGATCCCATCTTCCGCAACATGAGCAGCACTCGGACCTTCTGCTGAATGTACATCTCCTCCGGACTCTTCCCGGGAGCTCCCTCGCGGTTCATCCCCCTGCCCGGCTCTGGGGACTCCTGCATAACAAGTAGCAGCATGGAAGGGGAAGAGATCAGGATGTGACATACTGGGACACTGACCCTGCTAGTGACCCTCTCTCCCCCCAGGAGTCCCTTTCCACCCACAGTTTCCCTTCTGGGAACATGGGGCAGGTGGCGAGGTGCTGGGTTCCTCCCTCACCCACGCCGGTCCCAGCCAGCTGGGCTAAGCAGCTCTGTTCTCCAGTGGGTGCCACAGAAGCCAGCCTCCCTGCTACTTCTGTGAATGGAGCTGTTGGGTCCAGGGAGACTGAGATGACCTAGACTGCTGGTTGTTTCTACCTGCCAGCCACCCTGGAGCAAGGCTCCTGCTACAAGCCACAGAACACATGGTGCATGAAGCCCCAAATGTCCCAGGTTTTCAGAAAAAGCAACCTCCACGTGGGGCAAAAAAAGTGATGGTATCAGAGGCAGCTGGTTGGGGCCTTTGGCTCAAGAAACCATGAGATCAGTGCCCAGCCCCCAAACACTGAGACAGTTCCCTCAGCAAAAGCCCACGACAAGTATAAGAGGCCAGGGCTATGGCTCCTGGGCTGGGCTCAATGGAAAGACGCCGGCCCAGGGCTGCAGGGCGTGCTACCTCAACTTTCACAAACCCACCCCACCTGGCAGAGGGTGGCTCCTGCAGGCTACTGGGAAGGCCAGCAGCCGTGTCCGCATGCAGCAGGGACCTAACCTACAGCAAGTCCCCAGGAGAGAAGTCCACAGCCTCCTCCCTCCAGGAGGAGCTGGAGGAGAGGAAGCTGGGTATGGAGGGGCTTGGGTTACACAGTGGTAACTCCTGGATGAGTCAGAAATAACGCAGCAGCTGCTGGGGTGGAGCCTTATCAGCCCTGGTGCCAAGGAACTGTGCTCGGAGAACCACAGAACCAAGCTGGTGGGCCAAGAACACTCCTTACACCATTCATTCCTCCAGGACCAGCAAGCCCTGGACCAGCAGGCTTTCCCAGGCAGCATGGCTCTCTGTACAGAGAGCAGCCTCAGCAATGTGCCACAGCCTGGGCAGCAACCTTCCTGTAGGTACCTGTCAACTGCTCATTTCCCATAAGCTAATGGGGCCCTTGCCCTCAAAGTACACACAACAAACTGATAAGCAGCTGCATGATTGATGTGGTACAGGTCTCTTTCCAGCAACTTCTGCTAACCCCTTACAGCCCAGACTTTCTTACTCTGATGCCTGCTCCCCTTCCACTGCCTCGTGGGCTCAGAAGAGGGCCTAAGTGACAACTGGGAGCTGGGAAAGAGGAGTAACCTGCCTCAGGAGTGGTCTCTGATGAGAGGGACCCCCAGGCACCCCCCAGACCCAGGGTGCACCCCAGCACGGGGAAGGCCATAACTTCCTGCGCAGCTGAGCAGGGAAGCTCTGTCCTGGGGCATCACTCCTCACGCTGACCCATTCTCACTTCCTTCTACTTCACTAGACACGCAGCACTAGACTGCTGGTCTGGGGCTGGACTCCATGCAGCCTTGTGGGGTGAACCTTGAACCCCTGGGTCTGTATGATGATGCAGTCTCCACCTCTTCCCCGATGGCCACCCGGATCTAAGTTACCATGTGACCTCCTCATGATCCCCCTACTTCCTTTCTTGTCCTTTTCTCTACACAATAGCCAGAATAATCTTATGTTTTTTGTTTTTTGTTTTTTTTGAGACAGGGTCTCCCTCTGTCGCCCAGGCTGGAGTGCAGTGGTGCGATCTTGGCTCACTGCAGCCTCAACCTGCTGGGCTTCAGTGATCCTCCCAGCTCAGCCTCCTGAGTAGCTAGGACCACAGGTGTACATCACCACACTTGGCTAATGTTTTAAATTTTTTTTTAGAGACTTGCTGTGTTGCCCAGACTGGTCTCAAACTCCTGGGATCAAGTAATCCTCCCACCTCAGCCTCCCCAAAACAGATGACATCACTGCTTAAACCTACCTGAGAATGCATTTTGCAATCCTTGCCAGGACCCTGCGAGGCCTCTGCTGTCAGCCCTGCCTCCCTCTCCAGCCTGCCTCTCCTCCCTCTCCCCCTTGCTCTGCATTCCTGGCCCTCATCCATTCCGGAACATGCTGAGAAGCTCTTCCCCACTGGCAGCCCTTGTACTGGGTGTCCCCTCAGCCTGGAAATGGCTTCTTTCCATCCTTTGTCTTGGCGTCAAGACATCCTCCTAGGGAAGCCTTCCTTGACAGTTGCTATGGTACCCAGGAGTACAGTGGTGTGATCAGAACTCATTGCAGCCTTGAACCCCTGGGCTCAAGCAATCCTCCTGCCTCAGCCTCCTAAGTAGCTGGGACCACAGAAGCATGCCACATCACTCCGCCACTTTAAAAAATTTTTTGTAGAGGTCTTGCTATATTGCCCAGCCAGGTTGGTCTTGAACTCCCAGCCTCAAGCAATCATCCTGCCTCAGCCTTTCAAAATATTGGAATTAACAGACATGAGCCACCATGCCCGCCTGTCCTGATTCTCTGGAAGTGCCCTGGTGGAGAACTTGCTTACTGTCTCTCTCCCCTGACTACTGCAAGGCCAGGGACCCCTCTGCTGTTCCTTCGGGAGCCTAGCACTTGGCAGGCACTTAATAAATACTGCCTGATTGGCTAAATGGAATAGTGAGACAGCCAGTGGTGTCTAAGCTTCTCCCACTTGGCAATATCCACATCCATCTAGGGCCAAAGGTGGTTGTGTTAAGAGATCAAAGTACCTAATCCAGTCTTCCATAACCAAATTTAGCTTTTCCAAAGGACTCTTACTTCCAAAGTAGTGTGCCTTGGGCTACTGTGTTCTCCAACGAACGTCTGAAATGCTCCGTAAACCCTTTGAGCTGGGAGTTAGGGCTTCCAGGAGTAAAAATCTTCCAATTCTATCTGGCTACTTTTCATTTGCTCTCTCTTGGTGAGAGACAGGATGAAATACAAGGAACTGGCCACTAGGTGTCACCACACACAAAAGCACCAGCTTTGCTTCCTCCCCACCCCCAGCCAGCTCTCCCAGGGCTCCAGACCACCCAGTTCAAGCCGACCAGTCCTTAGCCAATGTGGGAAGCAGATCACCCCAGCTCTGGCTCTCCCTATTTCAATCCTACTATCACAAACCACACTGCAGCCCCGGGTCCCAGGGCAAGATCTATTTATTCAATCAGAGAGCCAGCCCTGCCCTGGCAAGGATTGATGTCTGGTTTTTGCTGCCACATTCCCTCAGGACCCAGTGGTCTGGGTACACAGTAGGTGCTTCCCAGAGGAGCGCTGGTTCTGCATCGCAGACCGCTTCCATCACAGACTGCCTCCATGGGCCCCGCTTTTACAGAATGCTGCCCTGTCCAACAAGCCTTCTGTGAACAGCTCGCACTGATAGGTGCCGCCCTGTCTTCCTGGCTAGTGCAGCCTTGCTGTTCTGGGGATGCCTAACGCTGGGATTCCCGGGTCTTGGGCTGCCCAGCTGTGGGCCTACAGTGTCACTGGCACCTGCATGGGTCTTTGGAGTCAGGCTACTCCTGCTTCAACTCACTTCCCTGGAAGAGACAGTTCTCACTTCAGGGAAGACCCCTGACTTGTCATTTCTAAAAGTCTGGTCATCGAGAATTCTTCCAAACCTAGTACAAGCTGACTACGTCCTGTTGCCTAACAAGAGGTCACACTCAGGGCTGGATCTGGAGGAGAAATGCAGTCAGGAGCACACGTTCCTGCCCTCCCCATTCCAACCCAAACAGCAACACCATGACTGGCTTACATAATTCTCTCCTAAACTGCAGCAAGGGTGTTAATAAGGAACAAACTCATAATTGGAGAGAATAAATCATAATCAACCCAAACAATACAGACATTTCAGTCATGGTATGCTACAAGTATATTAAAGTATGTCTTTGTTGCCTATACAAGCAAATGTACTATTAAATTTTTATCATAATTCTGGCAAGCATCAGATTCATTTCACTGGAGAAATCTTATTTTCCCCTGTAGGGATGAAAAACTGGTCTCCATTAAAATATGCTTAAATTACATAAACTAAAACTGCAACTAAATTAGACACACTAATTATTCATCCAGTCCTTGAACATGAAAACCAAAAGTAATGATGGTTCTCAATTACGGTCTTTTGGCTAGCCCCATAAACATTCCAGTGTCTAAAATGGGGCAGCACTTAACACTCCAAATCCTAAGAAAATTTCTGTTAGCTGCCCAAGTCAGAGGCGAGCCAAAAAAAGGAAAATGAAAAGAAACAGGCCAGGCACAGTGGCTCACGCCTATAATCCCAGCACTTTGGGAGGCTGAGGCAGGCAGATCATCTGAGGTTAGGAGTTTGAGACCAGCCTGGCCGACATGGTGAAACCTTGTCTCTAATACAAATACAAAAAATTAGCCGGGTATGGTGGCAGGTGCCTGTAATCCCAGCTACTTGGGAGGCTGAGGCAGGAGAATCGCTTGAATTTAGGAGGTGGCAGTTGCTGTGAGCCAAGATTGCGTCATGCACTCCAGCCTGAGCAACAGAGTGAGACTCTGTCTCAAAAACAACGAAACAGAAAAGAAACAACAGGCAACTATTAACTATTTAAATGAATCCTGAGGGGACAGGTCTGTGGTTATATTTTATGCAGCAGACAACCACGCATTCTGCAAAAAGTGAGTGCCATCCCAGAAAATGACATCTGATTGGGACAAATTCAATGAAGAGACATTAAGGTACATACTTTCAAATTAGACCCAGAGACACAATCCTGCCTGCCCCTCTTCCTCTCTCCCTCTCTCTCTCTCCCCACCCCCCCTAATTGGTTCAGAGCTGCCTCTCTGTTGAAGAAAGCCTGGCTGGCCAGGAAAGGGTGGTGAGGAAGTGGTACCTGACCACTGTGAAAGGTCCACACAATGGGAGAACTGGCCTTGGCTTCACAGGCCACATCACATTCTCAGGGAGACACCTAAGAGCATCTGTAAGAGGTACCCTCAGACGCCACACTCCTGCCTGACCTTTGCAGGGACCTAATCTTGACCACCACGTAGCTTCCAGCTTTTAAGCAGTTGATCTCACTTTAGAAGAATTAGGAGGCAGTGCAAGAGGGACCTGGAGAACAAGACTGCTGAAAGTTACACATGGCAGCTGGAGGCTGGACGGCTGTGGCTCTCTATACAGGTCGCTGTCTGGGAAATGCAACCCATTCTGATAAAGAGCTTTGAAAGCTGGCCTCACTTTGACAGGCACGAATGGCCCTGAATACAAACACAGCCACCTGCACTCATTTTTATTTTTAAACTGGAAGCTGATGCTGTTGAACATCCATATTTATCTCTGTTAGAATATCCACTTATACCCAGGGTGGTCTTGCACCTGCTAGGAAGATATCGTGTAAGCTCAAGTGAGGCCAGGCAAGGAAGGTCCTTCAGACACATGAGCTGCCTCCAGCCCCTGCACTCGTCTTTTGTTTTGTCCATTTTAAAACATATTGAAATAGATTGATACATTTAAAAACATACAATTTACATTTTCATGATGTTTTAATTGCAAAAAATATATATAATGCCACAGAATTGGTGGTTCCCAGAGCTTCTATGAAATATTATCCAGAGTCTGTACATGTCTTAGCCTGAAAGAAACCAGCAGCACCAAAACATTCCCCAGAAGAACCGACACATATGGAGAAAAGAGCATCGTAAGGGCTTATGGTGAAAGGTAACAGCTGAGCTAACTTCATCATCAGCCCTGGAGCCTGGCGTCCAAGACCACTCCTCACCCCCCACCCAACACTACTGTATGCCCACATTACACAGTCCTTCTCCTGGGGGCCTTACCTGCTTCTGGAAGTTAACTTCAGGCAAACAGGTACTCGACTGCGAGGGGAGGACTGTGGCCGGAGAGAAATAGGAAGGTGCCGCCCTGTGGAGACACAGAACACGGGTCATGGGAGGAGTCGGGAGGGCCCACGCAGCTGCCAGGGCTGGGCCTGGAACACACACCCCACGCTGAGGATGCACAACTGCTGGTGGGAAGCTCGAGGAGCCGGGCTCTGCCTCGGTCCAGAAATACCTGTGTGTCTGGCAAGCCCAGGAAACCCGCACCCGTACCCCTGGGATAAATAAGGTGCTGATGGCAGCTCAGCTGGCCTGGCATTTCCGGCTGAAGCAGGTCAGTCTGCTCGACACCACACACCCTGCTCCCTTGGCTTAGTCACCAAGTCTAATTGAGACGCTGTGTTCAGAGACACTGTGGACCAGAATGCATCACTCCAGGATAGCCGATGGCCAAGTCCCACACCTGCACAAGAGGATGCCCCACCTACCAAATCTAACACAACAAGCAAGACACAGGTAGCTCAGAACCCCGCAGCCCCTGTGCTCAGTGCATGTATATGTATCTGTGTGCTTGGTGAACACCTGCAGTAGTGTACATAAACATCAATTAACACAGACACATGCCACAAACACATGAAAAGCACAGTGGCGGCTTGTTCGCAGACCTACAGCCTGGCCACATGTCTACATGCCCGCAGTTCACCTCTGGCAGGAATCCAAGAACACTGCCTTCTTTTCTTCTGCCTCCCACACAGAAGCTCATCGTTCAGGTCACCTGCACAGGTTAATGGAACAGAAGCGTGGACTGCCGAGGGGGTGGAGGCACAGAAGAAGCAGGAAGTTTCGAGGGGTGGTGGAGCCTTGCCCACCTGCTCCAGCTGCATCACTTGCTCTGCTGGGGTGCAAGGCTCAGTGCCTCAAATCTCCAAGGCATATGCCAACCATCCAAATAAATGGTGAGGGCACAGGCCTGTGCTTTTACACCCACTTTTACTACCCAGTCTTCTACTACCACAGTGCTCTCAGCTGTCAGCCCTGTGGAGAGAAAGGATGGCAGACAACACTTTGAGAAACTGGTCCTGATGGTGGTATGGGACCAGTGACAACTCAGAACCCACTGTCTTCAACGAATTCTGAAAAGAAAGCTGCTCTATGACCCAAGGGGCTGAGGAAGACCTGTTTTCCAGAGAAAGCGGATTTTCAAAGGCCTCCCCTAAAGTCAGACATTGCTGTAAACCCGTGACTCTCTGTTCTGTGTGTCCCTTTAACGAACAACTGCCCTGAGATAGAAAAGCTGTCACCCACCACTACTGCCCCCTCCACCATCAGACTAACCCTACGGGAACAGGCCATTTGTAGCAATTAATCGCTCTTTTATTCCTCTAGATATCAAAGCACTGAAATACCAAGGAACCCTGGGGAACTTTCCAAGTCCCCACATTCTTTCAAAGAGAGATGAAAAGAGAGCTTTCCGGGAGAGAGATCCAAGATGGCCGATTAGCAGCAGCTCAGGATTGTAGCTCCCAGTGAAAGCGCAGAGAGCGAATGGATGCTGCAATTTCAGATGAATTTTTGTTGCCCACAGACTGGGAGATTCCCGGCAGAGGAGCCACACGGGTCGCCAGCACGACTCTTTTGGCCGGCGTGGCTGTTTTGCCAGTGCCCCAGGGCGGCAGTGCTTCTCGGTGTCGAGTATATGGGACTGGGTGCCCTTTTAGTCAGGCTCGGCTGGTCCCATCCCCACAAAAAAAAACAGCAATTGGAAGCGCTGAGGACTGAGAGTTTCACAGCAAGCACAGCTGAACCCAGGAAGGCCCAGCTCTGTGAGGAAGGGGCGTCCACTGAAGGAAAACTAAGAAACAAAAAAAACTTCATTACCAACAAGCCAGACGTCCACTCAGAGACCCAATCTGAAAGTCGGCAATTACAAAGATGACAGGTGGATAAATCTACAAAGACGGGAAGAAACCAAAACAAAAAGGCTGAGAACACCCGAAATCAGAATGCCTCTCCTCCTGCAGGGGATCACACCTCCTCATTAGCAAGGGAACAAGGCCTGACGGAGAATGAGTGCGATGAACTGACAGAATCAGGCTTCAGAAAGTGGATAATAAGAAACTTCTGTGAGCTAAAAGAACATGTTCTAACCCAATGCAAAGAAACTAAGAACCTTGAAAAAACATTTGACGAAATACTAACGAGAATGGACAACTTAGAGAGGAATATAAGTGAATTGAAGGAGCTGAAAAACACAACACGAGAACTTGACAAAGCATACACAAGTTTCAATAGCCGAACTGACCAAGCAGAAGAAAGGATATCAGAGGTCGAAGATCAACTCAATGAAATAAAACAAGAAGGCAAGATTAGAGAAGAAAGGGTAAAAAAGAATGAACAAAGTCTCCAAGAAATATGGGACTATGTGAAAAGACCTAATCTACGTTTGATAGGTGTACCTGAATGTGAAGAAGAGAATGAATCCAAGCTGGAAAACACTCTTCAGGATATTATCCAGGAAAACTTCCCCAACCTAGCAAGGCAGGCCAATATTCAAGTCCAGGAAATACAGAGAACACCACAAAGATATTCCTCAAGAAGAGCAACCCCAAGGCACATAATCGTCAGATTCACCAGGGTTGAAATGAAGGAGAAAATGCTAAGGGCAG